>APFE030871753.1:197148-213112 GCA_000404065.3 Pinus taeda
CGAAGATAATTAAATCACGACAAAAAAGATAAGAACGACATGGTGGGAATGGTTTGAAGATAAAGTGTGTTTATAAGAATGTCCCCACCCCGGAAATGAAGAGAACATTAAAAATAAATAAATAATGATATGATATAAACTATTTGAATAAACTTTAGTAGAATAAAGTGGTGAGAATTAGATAATAGTATAACTAAAAGCTATCCTATCAATATATGTGAAATAAGAAAATGGAAATAATTTAAAAAGTTGTGAAAAAAAATTTATATATTAAAATCTCTCGTAACTATTTTATAACAATTTAGTAAGAAGTATAACCAAATTGATTAAAATATAATATAATATCCAAGTCATGGTCATATTAATACCCACGAGGCCAAGGTCTGGGCCAATAACCCACCCTTTCCATTAGAGCTCCCTTGTCGTGGTGCCACGGTCATATCAGAGGAATAAAACCAAGGGCTAGTCCCCTTTACCTAGCTCCCTGCTGACCTCCTTACCATGGTCATGTGCAGGTTTAAATGACCAAGGGATATGGGCTATTGTAAGCCCCCTCTCCAGTTGTGCTCTAGTAGTCCTATCAATGGTTGTTTGGGAGTCATGTGACGAGGGCTAGGGCCAACCCTAAGCCCCCTCCTATCAGTGCTCATATTCCTCTCCCGTCAGTGGTTGTGTGGAGTCTCGTGACTAGGGGCCGAGGTAAGGTCCAAAGCCCAAAAATTCTTGCACCCAGGGTTGTGTGGTGGTAGGTGACCAGTGGCTGGGGCTGACAGCCCGACCCCTCCTCCCAAACATGTGCCTATTAAAACATAAAAGATGTCGAGATCCATGAGGGGTAAGAACCACCTGCTTAGAACATTGACAGGGAGTTTGGCTATTGGATGTGAGGTCGCAGGTTCAAATCTTGCTCAAGCTATTCAACCATAACCATAATTTTGGCCAACTATAGGGTGCCACATGGCAGCCTCTGGTTGGTCCATACGACACATCCTAATTGGTCAACCACATAAAACATGACCCAATCAAATGAACTAATTGGACCAATACAAGGTTGCCACTTGGAAGGACTCATTGGTATGTACTTGCACGATAGGCCTGATGATGTCAACAATACAATAGCCCAGTCAACAAACCTACTAATTTTTTAGCTGTTGGGCCAAATGAACAAAATGCGATAAAATTTAGAATATGATGGCAAAATGAGGTGAAATGAGTGTCATTGGCTTCAGAAAAATGAACAATTCGACTTGAAGCCAGTTTCGAAACATTTTGGGCATTTTCATTTTTGAGCCAAAATTTGATCACTGGATCATACCTCCCCACTAGGATCTTTTGGAGTCCAAAAGTTTACTTCTCCTAGTAAATAAAATGAGGCTAAAACTAAAAATTACCCAAAAACTCAATCCATAATGTTCTGTTTTCAACTGGTGCCCTTCTAGCTCTAATCAAGGTGCTTCACCTATCTTCTTCATGAAGACTTACTGTCTTGTTAAGAATTAAGCCAAAATTCTTATTGTTGATGCAGGAACAAAAAATAGTGATGAATGGAATCTGAACATTCTCTTAAACCCCATATTTCACGGCTCAAACAAATTCATCTTGAAGTTCAATTGTTGAAGACAAACTTGACTTTCCATCTTGGAAATCAGAGGCAATACAATGCTTATCATGCACTGATTCAAACTTAATTTATTATCCTCAAACTAATATTTTACACAAAAGTACACTGCCGCAAAATTTCAATGACACCATTGGCTTTGCCTACAAAAACATAGTCATGTTGTATAATATTAAACAAAGATTCTATTCACAAAAAGTTTCATCTTGAACACTTGCATCAATTGGGTACATGACAACCTGAAGACAAACTTGGATGACAAACATTGTACATTCCAAAAGTCCTCAAACATTTGGACTTACAAACAAGGCAACTACATAACACGTCAATGAAAAACACATACCTATTTTTCATAGTGATGATTCTTGTTCACTTTACAAAAGTACCCAAAACAGGTAAACAACAACAAGCTTTTACAATTTACAAAGCAAAAACAAACTATACAAACAGTCTACCCAATGTTTGCCTCTCCTAGGCTTATGGGTTATCTTTTTGCAACAACTTTTCCTTGAAGGTTTCCTTAGGAACACTGCGAGTCATCTTTTCCACCTCTTGCTTCCTTTGCATTGGTTTTCATAATCTCTTTTCCCTTCTTGGAATGAATCTCTAGATGTAATTTCCAACATCCTTCATTCCCATTCCCATGCATCTTGCAATGGGTACAAAAGTACTTTCTCTTGCTTACCGACAAGGAAGTCCTCAAGTGTGAAGGAGATTCATCATGCTTGATGCCAAGAATCTGATCCATTCTTTTGACCATTACCATGCATTTCTCACAAACAACCACACAATGGTCAAATGCATCACAGAAAGTGCAAGGATACAAATTACCAACATTTAGAAAACACCCATGAGATTTATACATTTCCATTGGGTTGCACCTTTGGCGATGTGGACTGGATGATGACATGCAAGGTCCTTTAAAGAATTCATCTCTCTTAGGATACAAATGAACATTGTCACCACCATCTTGGTGTGACATATAATCCTCTGATGATTGATTTTCCTGAAACTGTTTAGAGAATTATCCAAACTGTCTTTAACCATATCCCAATCCTTGATATTTTGGTCTGTCTTGTACCATGATTGGATTGGAGATCCCTTGTCCATTGATGTCGATGCCTCCTCCTTCATAACCCATTTTAGATAGCATCTTCATACCAATGCCTCTAGTATGTTTTTTAAATGCATGAAAAGAGTTTTTATGAACTTAAATAGAAGGATTTGAACTTGAGATTCTTATTACCTCCTTAAAATTTGCATCCACCTTTTTTGCTTCAGATGATGATAACAAATTTGTAGATGACTCTAGCCACCCACTCTTACCAACTTGCACATGACGAGAATCTATGAGATGCTTACAAAATGCACATGGATCATTTTCCTCATAAGGTCCATAACCTCTGTTTGAACCATGCCCAGATGTTGGGTTCAATTTGGAGGTTTCCTTTGTTGTCACTGGAGTAGAACTTTTAGCACGTTGTTCCTCAAGCACATGTTACAACTAAAGGCGTATATGCCTCTTCTCCTCTTCAACAATTTCTAGCATTATGTTGTAGTGGTTGCAACACCCTCCAAATTTTTGGCGTATAATTAAATTTCAGAGCCTATTGTGGATCCTATGATCAATTGTTCCTTAGTCACTTATTTGGTAAGATGATGATCTCAAACTTCCCTCTTTGATCTTAAGAGTCATTCATTCTTTTATATTTATATAGTATGTATCATCTTTGGGCATGGTGATTATCGCTTATTATGCAAAGGGAAGTTTGTTTTTCTTCGAGGGGAAATCTTTGTGAGAATGGGTTGTCCTCACCAAATAGACATGTTTCACACTCATTTTACACACTTTTACACAAGTTCTATCTTTATCCTCCTAAGGTATATCATCAGAGCTGCACTTTCTGCAAGTTGCCACAAAGGTTGTTGAATTAAGTGAAGTATGTGTTATATGTTCTGGATGGTCTATGTTGTATCAATAACTTTTCAAGTGTGTGATCGTAGTCAATTTATATAACTGTTCATATTAGTTCCACTGATCCCACACTTAGCCAAACTCTGGAGTTTCCATAGCAACCTAGCCTCATCCAACTTTCCTGAACTGCAAACTTTGCATATGTAACCCTCAAGATTTTCCCTTTCCTATTAGAACTACACAATGCATAGAAAGCCAAACCTCCCTTAACATTCAAAACTACGTAGTGATTTCCTATGGTTTCCTTCCCTAAGTCGGAACCCACTGTCTCTAGAAACTGTGCAGTTTTGTCCCTCAGGAATTTCAGCTTCCCAGTTCACCTTTCATCTTGAAACTGCACAAATGTGTCCTTCCAGGGCCTCATCCTGTAGCAGTGAATTGCATCCTAAAACCACGCAATTTTGTCCCTCAGCTGCCTAGTCTTCCTTGCATCCTAAAACTGCACAGATGTGTCCTCCCAAGGCCTAGTCTCGCAATGGTCACTGCCTGCTGAAAATGTGAAATTGTGTCTCTCAGGGGTTATGAAGAAGGATGAAATGCTAGATAACTCTCAAGGAGCTAAGGATAAAGATGAGCAGACCAAGGAAGCGAAGGTATGATAGAAGATCGAGACCACATGAAGACTTCATCTAATGCATAACTCTTTGGAGGGTATGTATGGAAAACAAAGCACATATTTTGAAATAAACCTCTTAGTGTAGCTTGAAGGACTTCTTATCATTTAACATCATTCTTTCTTCAATGACATGAATGGTTGTAAGCACTGAAAGTCACTCCATGTGTTTCCTCTACGTGTCTTACTCCCTTTTGCTTGTTGGATCAATTTTTGTCTTTGACATGTTTGGTGGTTATGTCATGTTTGTGAACCATTATGGTGACCTTGAAGGTTGGTCTTTGTGTATACATGTTGTCCTAGCCATGTAAAAACCTATCACACTCATACACAAAGTTGTAAGCACTGTTGCACAAGTGTCATCACGATAGTCCAAAGGTCTATCCCAAGTGTCGCACTTGTCGCTTTTAACTCTAGACAATCTCACAAAGGGAAATGCATTGTCTTGTTGTCTCAGTGGTCTATGTTTTCATGTTTTCAAAGTTTGCTAAGTGTGTGATCACAATTTCGAGTCCTCACAAGTTCACTTTCCCCCCACACTTAGTCATTTCCCTTAAAATCCTTCCGACTGAACAACTCCACTTCACTGGACCTCGACTAAGCTGCATTGTGTAGTCTCATCCCTCAGTGATTCTGCTTTGATGCCTGGAACTACACATTGCTTGAGGATGTCTCCCAAGGCAGTTGCACTACACAATCCCATAGGTGAGCAGCCTACCTTCCTTCCCAGACTTGTGCAGAAATTTCTTCAAAGCTCGACCTAAACTGCGCACTTCACAAAATCAATCATCAAGCCTCCCCCCTGCTTGTTGGAACCTCGTAATGCACAAAGACCAAAACCTACTTTGCCTCCTTGAACTGCATAGAGGTATCCACCCAGTGTCTTCCCTCAGCCAAAACTTGTTACTCCTAGAAATTGTGTAGAACTGTCCTCTCTGGTCCCTCTGCTGCCTTGTCTTGTCTTGCCTCAGAAAACTGCACAAAGGTTCCCCAGGGTCACACCTTGCCACTGCCACTCATGACTGCAACTGCACAATCTTGCCTCCTATTGGCCACAGCGCTATGTAGTCTCAATGACTAGTATCCCTCCATGTCACCTGAAACTGCCAATGAGAAGTTACTGGGCCCTCTTCCCCCTCCTGTCATCTGTCGCAGGCCTGGTCCATGGAAAACAATGCATCATCTTTGACTAGGATGTTTTAGATTTGATGTTGTCCCGTCATGAGTGAATTACAGGAACAAATACATCACTACAACCTGTCATATATATTGTAACCAAATGTAATGTAAAGTGAAAGTGCAACGAACAAACAATGAAGATGAAGAGTCATGTCAGTTGAAAAGTCATAGGAAGTGGAATGGTCAAGAGGGAAATCCAAGAGTCACAAGGGTCAAGCATCACCCTTGGCTATATATACCCCTCCCATTGTATGAGCAAGGATTTTTCACCTTAGATCCTCCCACGAAGCATATAGAGTTTTTAGTCTGTTCTTTGAGGAGTAAGGAGTGGCTCCAATGTCCCACTATTGGGGCTACTGATGTATGATGTACATATGTGTCTTGGAAATTTTGCTTAATTCAGAAGCATGTTCACACCAACACGTTTTCATGCATGTTTTGTAGATGTTTGTAAGACTATTATTTCAACATTTGTAACTCATGTTTGTTTTACATGTACTAATATAGTTGAACTATATTGGTTGTTTTAGTGCTTACCTTGTTGGGAATGTGTTGTATTGGTTATCACTGTTGTCTCATCCTTGTAAGTTACTTCAAAAGATATTAGACAAAACTTCCTCACTTACTAGTTATAATGATCGCCACATCTATTGTGAATTACTTCATTGGATGGTGGATGGGTCTTCCCTTGTACTTTGGTTTTAATGACTGCCACATTCGTTGTGGACTATTCCACTAGATGCTAGACAGAGCAATACTAGTTCGCGTGTGTCTCTTCCTGGGTGGTACTATTACCTCTCACTTAGAGGTCAGTTTTCTCCCCCTTTTGCAGTAAGAGAACCTTGCCACAGTTACATTATGCACTCACTAGGCACACTTAACTTGTTGTTTAAAGATACCAGCGTAACACTCTGATGTGCTAACAGCTAGAGCTAAGGAAAATCTCTGAGTATATGGAATCCACGTCTTTATACTAGATGAGACTCCTACACCAATTGGTGTGAGGTCTAGTAGGGAATTCATATTGGGGAGATCCCCTTGGTTGACAGATTTCCAACACCAGCAACACATTCTTTTCAATTCAATGTTCTCCATTTGAAGAGAAAATTTCATCTCCTCTAAATCTTGGAAACTCGTCTTTCCCATTCTTGCAACTTGGTAAAGCCTTTCTCTGATACCAATTTGATCTGAAATTGGAGGAGAACTTCTCCTTCCTAAAATGTGATCGTTCTTTTGATGCTTTGCAAGGAAAAATGGGTCTTATGACAAAACCAATTTTCAAAGTTCTCTTCAAGGACTATGAGTTAGCTTTTCATGTAAACTTAAAACATAAGCAACATCTCATCATTTAACTCATACAGGAATTTATGAAGAGAAACAACAAAGAATTTTGTAATGGAGTTTACCCCTCCTGGGATACATCTCCAAGCCTGCCAACATAGCTAGATCGCTCCATATATTCAGTGAAAAAGAGTACATATAAGTTGGTTGATAAAATAAATGGCTAGTTTCCCCTTCAAGGGAACATTCTCTTGGAAATAAATCTCACTATAAGAAGCATGAAAACCTACAGTCAGTCATGAAACCATCAACACTAAAAGGTGTATCCTATAAAGACCCAATAATCCATCTGAAAATGAACATACATGAGTATAAGAGTACTTCAATTCCACATTGAAATACAAAAGAAATCTTTCCTCAACAAGACATAGTGAGAAAATAATAAATGATCTGAACCATGCAAGTAACAACTGGTGCAGTGAACATTTGAAGGTAAGAAAACCCCTACAAGGCCTTCTCCATGCTCAAACACCTTCAAGAACTGCTCCAAAGCACTGATTGATCCATACATCCATGGAATTGAACCTACAAAAAGTCTCTTCAAAAATGCTCTAATCAGCAAATATAGGTCACCATTAGATCCAGAATGTCCAAAAACCCCTATATAGACTCTTCTTGAGCTGCAAAAGGCCAAAAACGCTTCCTGTTACAGCTCTAACAAGCTCTTTATACTCCTCTATTATCCTTCCAACAAACCTAACTGAGTGACAACTCAACCCTTTTTTCCACTATGAAGGGAAAAAATTCACTTGCCAAAGGTGCATTTTGTTGGACCATTAATTCATCCAATAACCCTTAAGTGTGGAAAATGTGGCCACATAAACCATGTGGTCAAGGGTTAGGGCTAACAGTTCACCCCTGCCAGCCTTGGTCCCTTAATCTCCAGGTCATTTTCATATTAATACACATGGGGCTGAAGGTCGGGCCAATGGCCTGCCCTTTCGGTCGGATCTCCCTTGTCATGGCATTGCAATCATATTAGAGGAATAAAACCAGGGGTTGGTCCCCTTTACCTAGCTCCCTGTCTGCCTCCTTACCACAGTCCTATGCGGGTTCAAATAACAAAGGGATATGGGCTATCATAAGCTTCCTCTCCTGTTGCACTTTGGTGGTCCTATTGGTGGTCGTATGGGAGTCATGTGACCAGGGGTAGGGCCAACCTTAAGCCCCCTCCTGTTGGTGCTCATATTCTTCTCCTACTGGTGGTTGTGTGGAGTCCCCTAACCAAGGGCTGGGCTAAGGTCCTGAGCCCCAAACTCCTTGGGCCCAAGGTCGTGTAGTGGTATGTGACCGGGGGTCGGGGCTAATAGCCTGGACCATCCTCCCAAACATGTGCCTATTAAAACATAAAAGGTGCCAAGAGCCATAAGGGGTAAGAACCACTCGCTTGTCACATTAGCAAGGAGCTTGGTTGTTGGATGAGAGGTCGCAGGTTCGAATCCTTCCCACATTGTTTGACCATAACCATAATTTTGGCCAACTATGGGGTGTCTTGTAGTGGCCTCTGGTTGAGCCACATGGCACACCCTGATTGGTCCACAACATAAAACATGACCCAATCAAATGAACCAATTTGACCAATAAGCCTCTATATTGCAACAAGAATGTTGCAACTCCCAAGGCTACCAACTTTAATTATCAACCCGGGGTTCGTACAAAATTAAGAGGTATCAGCACTATATGTGCAACATATAATGTGTCCTTCCTTTGTTGTCATGAGAGAAAAGAACTGTTGCCTATTTGCAGGAATGAAAGACTGAATTTAAAAATTCTTGTAAAGTAACATGAAATCCTCTTTCTACTTATTAACATACTTTGCTTGCAAAAGAACCCTATTTTAACCTTATTTGTCACACGTGATTTTTTAACTAATCTAAGCATGAAATATAATCTAAAGAGTATCAATTGTTGTGTTCATGTGTAAATATAAAAGAACTCATTCTTTTCATTTTTTTGCTTTATAAATGCAAATTTTAATCTTTCCTTGATCGTTGGCAGGGGAGATAGGTGTGGAAGAAGAGGGGTATACTGATTTTGATGGCTTGGAGGTCAAGTAGGGGCCTAATCCCAACTTCAATGATTATTTTTCTCAATTCGAGCTCAAAACAGGTCACTACAAGATTTCCTACAGGATGTACTAGTTCTCCTACAGGACCCCCCTAGTTCTCCTACTGGATCCCCTGTTTTACTACATGATGTTACAGATTTACTATAAGAAATTATAATTCATCGAATGACCAAGCAAATCAAATCAAAATTGGATGGGACAATTTTTTTTTATAGACTAGGATGTCTTAGGTCCCCATTCCAACTAGAATCACTCAAAAAGACCTCTGTTAACCCATGCTAAAAAATAGCAGAAAATTACTAGTCAAAAATCTAGAAATTCGAGAACTAGTGAGCTAGTAAATCTATAAAATGTCTGACCTAATCAAGTGCAAATGTAATGGGGTAATTTTTTTTATGAACTAGAATTTTTTTTGATCTAATGCAAGTGGAACCAACTTGATTGAGGCTTGTTAGCATGCTCTAAAAAATAGCAGAAATTCGTTGTTCTTTGTCACAAAGGAGTTCCAGAAATTTAGATTTGGGAATAAGAAAGCTAATCCAAGTATCTCAATGATTACTATGACCTTCTCTTTTCCAAGGATGAAATGATGATTTTGATCCTGCAAAATAACTTACATAAACCATTTAACCCAATCCTACAACAAGAAATCATTTATACTAAATGCAGAAATAGAAAGAAATAAAATAAGAGATGCATGTGAATACAAACTGAAAAGAAGGAAAGAAAATGATACAAAAGGGCTTTGAGGCTCCTGGGATGGCCAAGCCCAGGGAAAATCAGAGACCTATGGAGGAGAACAAGATTTAGAAGCTGAACATGACACCAATCTTCATTATTTTCATTAATACAATTACATCCTCCAAGAAAATACAATGGAACTGCAGAAATACGAGTTCTCTCCACAAAACAGTAACGAAAATCTCCCTCTAGAGGAAAATTCGACTTGGTACTTATAAAAAATGATTATTAATTATTCCCCACGAATGGAGGAAGCTTTCCCCACCAAAATCCCTTGATTAGTGGATTTGGTTCGCAATACTAGGAATCTGCATTAAATGGCAGGGAACACATTACTAGATTTTCTCAATCATTGGAGTTCCACAATCTATGCCATAATTCCATAATATATTGCTAATTTATTATTTAACAGTGGTCCTCCTATAGTAGGGAGCAAGTCCCTAAATTATCTCCTCCTCCAAATCTTCATAATCTGCCCAATATTCTCATAATATTCCACAAAAATAAATAACATTAGGCACAAATATGAAATTATTCATAAACCTTCCTAATGAATATACTAAAGTTAAAAATACATTATCTAATGAAAAAAGAGAGGTTTAGTGTGTTTAACGATGGTCATAGGCCTTAATTTATGTTTAATTTAGAGGCACGGGCCTTAATTTATGTCTAATTTAGAGTCCCATCATACCCCCTTGCTGAAAGTGTCTCATCCTCTGAGCAACTTTGTGACTTCATTGTGCCTCATTCATGGCCTTGGTGGCTTCTCTCTTGTGCATTAAGAATCTTGGTTGTATGTTTTGCAAGGATAAGCCCAAAATTATATTTGTGCATAGAAAAATCTTTGTTTCTTTAGACCAATAGCTTGCTTTCTTCCCCTTATTCAAGATGGGTTCTTGAATATTTTTCAATTTGGCAAGGTCTTCCACATCCTTATCAACCTTCTGCTAACTTGTTCCATCATTTGGACACCTCTAACACCTTCAAAATGCCTTTATATGAGAACTAGGACATCTTGTAGTAGTTACTGACAAAACTATAGGAAGCTTACAAGAAACTCTGTTAAAACTACAGGAAACCCTTTTTGAGCATAAATGATAGTCTGAGCCTAGGAAAAGCCCTCAACTTGACTCTCATGCCTTTCTCCCATTTTTAGGCCTTGGATGATAGCTAAAAATAGATTTGGAGACCTCTTGGAAAACCTCTTTTCATTACTGTAGTTTGAGTTCTATTTTGATGGTTAATGCCTTATTTCTTTTTGTTGCCTTCTTCTTCTGTTTCATGGCCTAGGTGATTGCCTAATGGCCTTGGAGTTCTCTATTTTGATTAGGTCTCTCTTAGGCACTATCATTTTTGGTTTTACCATAATTTGTTCCTTTCTTCCTTCTTGCAGCAGCATTCTGCCTTCCTGTAGTAGTCATTCCTTCTTCCTTCAGAGTCTTCTAATTGTATGAGAGTGATGAGAAATGATGCAGGTTTGTGGAAAGGGAGAGGATGCTCTGTTTTCTTTTTCAAGAACTTTTCAGGGTGAGATAGGGTCTGTTCTTGAAATTATGAAATGGGATGGATGAATGATGGATAGATAGTGAATATGAAGTGGATGGAGGGCTTAGAGTGTTTTGGTGACTTGGCCTTTGCAAAAATTTCTTCTTTTAACTGTTGTCCTCATTCCTTGAAATCATCACCCTTCATAATTTGACTTTTCAACATTGCATGAGTGAAGAAGTGAGCTTCAATTAACTAGTTGAAGGCGGCTAAGACTGCTGACCCATCCTTAGCTTATAAAACCTCATCTCCATATGCATTGACAAAAAATTTCCAACTATAATATGCTCAAGAGAAGAGGTCAAGAATATTGCATACCTGTACCTACCTGATGGTTGTTGGAGAGACATGCATGTTGTTGTTGAGTTGATGTTGTTGTGCTTCTCATGACTTAGGTACATCTTCTTGATTCCCTTTTCTTTTTTGTTGATCTTATTTTGATGATGGGTTGTCTTCTTGTTGATGTGCAGGTGATGGCTTCCTTTGTTGCCGTTGAGCTCTGGAGGAGTTTCATTGTGCCTATAGTTATGCTTATCCTATTTCAATCACAGTGTTGAAGGTTAGGCTTGGAGCCTATTGCTACTTCCAAATAGGTTGTTGTAGCTGCCTCTTTTTTTAATGTTTGTGTCCTTTCTTTGTTGGAGGGTAAATACATATTGGAAAGAGTGGAAGGTGTGGCCATAGATGACATGGTCATGTTGGGTGTTGGCTGAGATGTGGTAAAGTCAATGTCCTTTTTTCCTATCCCAAAACAAACCTGCATCATAATTTTTCCAACAGACTACCTTTTCCTGTAGATTTTCAGAACTTCCTGTAGTACTACAGGAAACACCTGTAATAATTTAGGACAACCTCTTGTAGTAGACTTGTTTTGTCAATATCTCCCAAATGGTAGGATGGATTGACTTGAACCTTGCGGAGCATTTTTCCATCATCATTATACACCTCCCCATAAAACAATTTGGTCAATGGATGAATGATTTCGAGAAAAACTAAAAATGGTTGAAGGTGATGGAGGTTGATTTCCTAAAAACCGTGCACTGGAATTTGCTGAAATTTCTTGGGCATGTTACCATCATCCATATGCATCTACCCATGAAACAATGTTTTAAATGGATGCATTTTTTTCAAATTATGGAAAAAATAAATTTCTGCTCTATGTATTTGTGTTCCCTATAGTAAAACAAAGCCTTCCTATAGTTTTTTAGGACAACAAGCAAACTGAATGGGAAAAGCTTGGGAATGATGGGTGGATGGTGGAAATAGATGAGGGTGATGTATTTGCATAGCCTTGGCCTTGTTGGAGCATTTGAGCAAAGGAGGAGAAAGTCAAAATTTGACTTCTTTTGACTAGGATTGACCTGTTTTTTCTTTCTTTGGTGGCAACCTATTTTTGTTCCTTGTAGATGTTGGAGAGCACTTACATTCATCAAAGAGATACATGGAGTAAGGATTTTTTTTTTTTTTTTCTAGGCCTACTAGCTGCCTCAATGAGGTTTCAACTAGTAGGTTTTCACCTAGGATCTTTTTTTCTCCTTTTTTTTTTCCTTTTTCCCAACCCATTGACTGCCTTATGGAGGTTTTCAATTAATGAGCCAATCTGAGGTGCCTCAAAGGAGGTTTTCACCTGAGATTTATATTTTTTCTCTTCTTTTTTTTCTACTCTACCCTACTTGAAAAACAAAATCACTTTCAAGTATAAGAATACTTCCAATGGAACCATGTGCACATCAAGATGACAAACAAAATGATGTGTAGGATTGAAATGTATGCTTTGACATGTACCTGGATTTTAGAGACCAAATGATTTGACTTTGAAAGGATCAAGCATAGTTGAAGAAGAGAGTCATGCTCCATATTGTTGATTTTCTGGAACCAAACCTCAACATAACTTTGATGTCCTTGGTTTTCTTTCTTATCTGGATCATTCTTCATGTCTTCTTCTACCATGACCTTCAAATCTTCCCCTTTTTGTTGATTGCTCTCTTGAATACATGGAAGATTTGATGGTAACCATGAGGTATCTCTCTCGATCTCTGATTTGATGTCGGGTCTTCATCAAGTCCAACCCATGATTCCGTGGTCTTCTCATTTGAATATTCTTCTTCTGGATGTGGTCCTTCAAATATCAAGATAATCCCTCTATTTCAATACTCCTCCTGAGCTATGGTGAATACCATTGATCTCAAGAGGAGATGTTTGGAAGTGTTGTGACTCAACATTTTAAGTGGGTTGAGCTACTTCAATGTGTGGGTTTGGAAATGGTGGTACATGTAGTTGAGTGGGAGTGGATATTTGAGATGGATGTGGTTGGGGCTGTGGTTGTGGTGGAGATGAATGGTAGAGATAACATGGAATTGGGTATGGAGGATATTGAGGAAAATACTGAGGATATTATGGATGGCTCCCATAAGTTCCTTGCCAAGATTTGTTTTGGGGTTGAGATGGCCATTGTTGCCAAGGAAAGGGTGTGTTCCAATTACTTTGAGGTGGATATGTATAACCTTAAAATTATGAATTAGGCTCTTGCATCATACTAGGTTGACTAGGTTACCATGATCCTCTTACAGCTACATAACATAGTTGCATTGGCAATTGACTTTCTCCATTGTCCTCTTGGTGAACTTCCTTCAACCTTGGTAATGAGGAGCAACATTTAACATAATGTGATTCTGCATGGAAAACAGGAATACTAGCATATTGTTTTTGCTCATTTTGTATTCTTAACATTTCTACTTGTTCACTTAGTTGCCAAAAATTTCTGTTTTAAAGTTATCAAGCAAATTTCCAAGTTTATCTTGACTTACCGATCTTGATGTCGATTTACCTATTCTTGCCCTTCCTCTTGATATGTGTTTGCATGTTTCACAAATTTCTTCAAATGATAATTAGTATACATCACCTCTACTCATGAGATCAAGGAGATTAATCCATTCATCCCTACTTGTTCTAAGTAAGAGGGTTTTTAGTGTGTCAGATCCTAAATGATGTAGTTTTGTCCTCTTAACATTATACATGAACGTTTCTACTAGATCCTCTAGACTCTCATCTTATTTTTTATTCATTCTAAATATTTCTTCTTTAAGATCATGATCTTTATATTTTTCTAGAAATGTATTTTGCATATCATTCCATGATATTATTGAATTAGTCCCTAAACTCATGAACTATTTAAGAGCTCTATCCTTTAATGTTGCCTGAAAAAATCTTAGTTTTTGAGTTTTTAATAAGTAACCATATGATCTACAAACAATTTCAAATTCAAAGAGAAAGGATTTTGGATCCTCTGACCTTAGACCATGAAATTTAGAAAAAAATATGGAGGGATTTTCTTCATGTGCACACTACCATCAATATCTTGAATGGAAAATCCGAGAGGATCTTCCTCATTGTCATCATCTCCATCCATTTCTTCTACATTATTTGTCATCTTCTTCTTCTACCTGCAAAAGTGGATGGTGATGTGGCTCTTACTACACCATGTGATCAAATGGGGGGTGGGTTGATGTTGGAGATTTGTTTTATTTTTATGATAGAATGAAAACACTAGTGCAATGCACTTTCTATTTTTGAAATGAAATATTCCTAATGAAATTATTTTGTTTTTTTGCAAAAATTGAAAAGAAATGAATCAACTAAGGAAGAAAACAATGCATACTTTGACACCTCCCTAGCAACGACGCTAAAAACTGATGAGCCTTAGTATTGCAACAAGAATGTTGCGACACCCAAGGCTATCAACTTTAATTATCAACCCGGGGTTCGTACAAACTTAAGAGGTATTGGCACTATATGTGCAACATATAATGTGTCCTTCCTTTGTTTTCATGAGAGAAAAGAAATGTATCCTATTTGTAGGAATGAAAGATTGAATTTAAAAATGCTTGTAAACTAACATTAAATCCTCTATCTACTTATTAACACGCTTTGCTTGCAAAATAACCCTATTTTAACCCTATTTGTCACATGTTATGTTTTAACTAATCTAAGAATGAAATATGATCTGGAGAGTACTAACTGTTGTGTGCATGTTTAAATACAAAAGCACTCATTTTTTTTTTTATCTTTTTTCTTTATAAATGCAAATGCTAATCTTTCCTTGATCTTTAGCAGGGGAGACAGGTGTGGAGGAAGAGGGGTATAATGATTTTGATGGCTTGGAGGTCAAGTAGGGGCCTAATCCCAGCTTTAATGATGATTTTTCTCAATTCGGGCCCAAAACAGGCCACTACAGGATTTCCTACATGATGTATTAATTCTCCTACATGATCCCCTTGTTCTCCTACAGGATCCCCTGTTTTACTACATGATGTTACAAATTTACTATATGAAATTATAATTCATCGAATGACCAAGAAAATCAAATCCAAATTGGATGGGACAAATTTTTTTATTGTTATGAACTAGTTCACAAAAATATAGAGAATATAGATCAACGCCTTAGAATTCAGCCTCTTCGAGGGGGCAACCTCCTTTACATTATACAAATGAACAATTCTTGGATGATACAAATGACTAAGCCTCCTTCTATATATAGGTGTCTAAGGGGTCACAATATAATCAAGCCGACATAACAATAATAACATAAGGGCACAACAATAACAATAGTGGGTTTCTATGCGGCACACTAACAATAATATGGGGACAAAAGGGGCACAATGATAACAATAAGGGCTACAATGACAATAGTAATGGGGGAATCACTAGTATTATAGGGACCTAACATGCCCCTCTCCTTCCGAAAAGCGTTATCCTCAACGCTTGAGTAGTTCTGGATGTTTCTGTATAAAATTCTCATCCTCCCATGTGGAATCTTCAGCAGATAAGTTCTTCCACTTGATGAGATACTCTGAAATTGATTGATTTCGTAGTTGTCGAGTTCTT
>APFE030871754.1:8199-25651 GCA_000404065.3 Pinus taeda
AAACATATGACCCACACTGTTACAGAATTTGAACAAGAAAATCAGCCAGTCGCATTCAACAATAATATCCTAGGAAACTATTCTTCAGAGTCATTTTTCGGCAATTATATTGCCCAGCCATCCCCTTTCTTAGTCGACAATTTCACATCACAGATCGAAAACTTTTCACAGACTGACAGGTCTAAATGCGTTAATGTTACTGAGAATATTGTAACAAAAACTGTAGATAATTCATTATTTTGGTCTTTATATTTTGATGGATCTAAGTCGAGTGAAGGATCAGGAGCAGGATGCATTTTGGTCAGCCCGCAAGGAGAAAAAACAATGTTGTCCTGTAGATTAGAATTTGAATGCACCAATAACACAGCCGAGTACAAAGCGCTAGTCCAAGGATTGTACAAAGCGATCGACCTCAAAGTTCAATACTTAAAGTTCTTTGGCGACTCTGAGATTATTGTTAAACAGGTAAGCAATACAATTCATTGTCTTTCGAACCATCTCAAGCATTATCAATCGCTGGTACAAGAGCTAACATCACATTTTTTAGCATTCAATATTTCTTCCATTCCCAGGTCACAAAATTCGGCAGCCTACTTGCTAGCCAATGTCGCTTCCAAGCTGCTCCCTTCCAAAGACTATAGTCCAGATAGGTTTTCAGTAGAATTACTTTTTAGGCCATCCATTCTTGACAATGTAACCAATTGGAGAGTGTTTAACCACGATGATGACATTTTACAATTTCTAACCTCTGGAAAAATCCTATGAAAATCAAATCATTGAGGAAGACGAGCACGATACTCAAATGCAAGGTAAACATGAGGAAAACTCAATCCCTAAGCGCGTAGTGAAGCTTAAAGATCTTTACGATATTAAATACAGGTTCAAACCTGTGTCTAATACAAAGCTTCAGAGCTCTACCTTAAGGTTTGAATTAATAAACCTTGGCACCGAACAAAATCCTCAAAACATTAATTTAGGATTAGGACTTTCCATAGCGGAAAATGAAGCATTTATTATTCTGTTACGAAAGAATAAACATGTTTTTGCTTGGAAATATGATGATCTAAAAATGTATGACACATCTATTATTCAGCACACTATCCCAATGCTTCCAGAACAGAAACCAGTTCAACAAAAGTTGAGAAAAATACATCCAAATTTAGAGGGACAAATAAAATCGGAACTCAATAAACTCTTGAAAGCTAAGATTATTTTTCCCGTACGACACTCAAACTGGGTCTCCAATATGGTACCAGTCAGAAAGAAAAATGGCGACATAAAGATTTGTATTGATTTCAGGAATTTAAATAAGGCAAGTCTAAAAGATAATTTTCCATTACCCACTATGGAGCAAATACTCCAATGAGTGGGAGGCTCAGAGTTAATGTCCTTCTCAGACGGGTTTTCAGGGTATAACCAAATTCTGGTCCACCCTGATGACCGACTCAAAACCACATTCAGAACAAAGTGGGGAACATATGCATATCAGAAAATGCCTTTCGGACTTATTAATGTAGGAGCCACTTTTCAAAGAGCGATGGATATCGCTTTCAAAGGGTTAATTAATAAAACAGTAGTCGTCTATTTAGATGACATTACTGTATTTTCAAAAGAGAGATCCAATCACTTACATGATTTGAATCAAATCTTTCAACGCTGTAAGAAATACAGTATTTCTCTAAACCCTAAGAAATCTTTTTTCGCTCTTGATCAAGGTAAGATCCTAGGCTTTATTGTATCTAAATATGGCATCTATATTGATCCAGACAGGATTAAAGAAATTTCTGAAATCCCTTTTCCTCATAATAAGAAATCCATGCAGTCATTTTTATGCCAAATCAATTTTTTAAAAAGATTCGTTCCAGATTTTTCTCAAACTATTTTATCACTTCAAACTATGATTAAGAAAAATCCAGTCTTCAAATGGGGATCGCCAGAAAAGGAAGCATTTGAATTAATCAAACAATCAATAATCAATGCCCCAACTCTAAATACCCCAAATTTTTCTAATCATTTTACATTGTATACCATCGCATCCGATTACTCTTATGCTGCAGTACTTACACAGATCAACGATCAAAATTTGGAAGCATCGATTTCATTCTATAGCTCAAATCTTCAAGGTGCACAACTAAACTATTCTGAAGTAGAAAAACAAGCCTTTGTTGTATATAAAGCAGTTAAACATTACATACCCTTCCTGTTAAAAGCCCATACAAAGGTTATAGTTCCTTTCTCCTCAGTTAAACAACTATTAATCCAAAGAGAACTGGGAGAAAAAAGGGCAAATTGGGTAACAGCACTTCAAGAATATGACCTAGAGATCAAGCCAGCAAAGATTGTTAGAGGCCAAGGTTTTTGCAGGTTATTGGCAGGCGCATCCAACATTCCGGAATCAAGAGATACAGATCAATCTAAAACCATCAACCAGATAAGTATCATTGATTCTGAATCACAGTATGCTGATTTAATATTTTACTTGAAAAATGGATATGCACCTTCCAACTTGTCCTACAAAAACAAAAGGGCCGTAACATTGAAAGTAAAAAATTTTACCATTATTGATGATGTGCTTTTTAGGCAAAATTATGATTCTGTTTTATTAATATGCCTTGAAAAACAGGAAGCACAAAGGGTCTTGCAGGAATTGCATGACAGACCAGCAGGAGGCCACTTCGGAGCTGATACCACAGCTCACAAAGTCATCCATGCTGGGTATTATTGGCCCACTCTGTTTAGAGATGCTCATGAATATGGGAGGAAATGTCGAAATTGTCAAACTTCAAGTGGAAGAAAAAAGAAATCAGCCTTCCCTCTGCAACCGGTCAACATTGAACAGCCATTTGAGCAATGGGGATTGGACATTATTGGAGAAATTACTCCTAATTCTTCCAAACAGCATAAATATATCCTTACTGCTACCAATTACTTTACCAAGTGGGTTGAAGCAATTCTGCTAAAGACAACAAACTCTGAAGCCATCATTGAATTCATAGATCAATTCATCATTACCAGGTTTGGTGTCCCGAATGCTCTTGGTTTTGATAATGCATCTTACTTTTCGAGCAATGCTATGTTTGATTTCGCAATCAAAAGAGGTTTCAAGCTCAAATATTCTGCTCACTATTATCCTCAGGGTAACGGTTTGGCAGAATCTACAAACAAAAACCTTATTAAAATTATCAAGCGAACTATCGAACAGAATCACAAGAACTGGCACAAATCTTTAATATTTGCATTATGGGCTAATAGGATAACACAAAAGGCTTCTATAGGTTCTTCCCCATTTAAACTCATTTATGGAAGAGAAGTTGTACTACCAACAAATCTTGTTCTTCCCTCTCTAGCTCTAGTTCAATTTATTGAAGAAAATCCTTCTTCTTCTTTAAAACTTAGGCATGACCAAATCCTCAAATTAGAAGAAGAAAGAGAAAAAGCCAAGATTATTCATGCGAAACATCAGCAAATCATCAAGTCATCATTTGATTCAATCTCATCTCATTATAAGCAATTTCAAGTTGGTGATTTAGTCCTGAAATGGGACAAAGCCCATGAAGATAAAGAGAAGCACACCAAATTCCAGAAAATGTGGCTTGGACCGTTTCAGATCCGTGAAAAGATAGGCCATTCGACCTTCATGCTACAAGATTTGTCAGGATTGAGAGATTCTCTCCTTGTTAATGGCCTAATCTTAAAGAAATTTTTCAACTGAGGAGGTAACCCCTTCTCCTTTTAAATAGCATTTTTATAGTTTGTAGCAAAATTAGAAAATAAAACTGTAAGGCATTTTCTATTTCACCTTTGTTGTATTCAAAGAGTTTCTCAAAAACAAGCAATGCGATATTTACTTTTAATAAATAGAAGTATTGAACAAAAGGAATAATTTCTAGGAAATTAGTTATAATTGCATTCTGAAACTACAATACAATCCTAGTGAACTCCTCTTGAAGTTTATAAATCTTGTAAATCTTTTTAGATTTTTCAAATTGGTTATAAAAGGTGATCAATATTAAAATAGAAGCTAATCCAAGTTCAACATCTCAAACTCTTACCTTGTCATCCATCCTACCTTAAGGAGGAAAATTGTCTATCCTATCTTACCTAAGTTCATGATTATTGAGGATGAAATTCCAAGAATACTAGATATAAAAGTTAAGAGGTCTTATTACAATCCTGCTTACCATGTTCATAGGGAAATAGTTTAGCCGACATTACCAACACTACATACCAAGACAGGGTAATGGCTTCAATTGTAAGACAAGGGGTCTAATCACGAGCCAACTTGTTCGGTTAAATTACTACCAGTGAATGGAATTGTCAATTAACTGGCTACCACACCAGGGCGATGAATTTTTATCTTATAAAATAGCATAAAATGAAAACAAATGTGAAAAAACATGCTTTTGAATTCATTCTGTTAATCATGCTCTGAAGTGAATAAGACAGCAGATGATGATATGGTTAAAAGGTATCCCTACCGAGACTATGGACGTTTGCTGGCAGCAGAGGCTCTACCTATGGGAAAGGAGTTAATTTTAATAGTTGATTTGGAAAAGTTTCCTATTTTATCAATATCAACCAATAAGTGCCAATTTAGAAATCTGGAATGTATCTATTTTCAACAAGAGAGGAAATTAGCAAAGAAAGTTTTTGTTTCCTTAGAATGCAACGATATCTAGTTATATTAGAATTTCCCTTTTGAATAAAATTTCTATTGTGAAAAAAGTCTAAGTATTTCTATACTGTTCAGAGATAACTGTTTCTTCCAGCGAATCGCCAATTGTTGTGCCATACAACAACCCCCCATTTCATATCATTACTATTCCAAAATTATAATGTGAAATGGGTCCCTTTTAATTTTTGTTTCAAATTGGTATCAATTTAGAGTTTATTTCTAATAAGGCTCGAGTAAAAGGAAACATTATTAAAAGCCCTTCTAAATAAAACCAATCAAAATTCCCAATATAAAACGATTTATCTTTATCATTGCGATAAAGCGATCGCAAGATCGCATATCGCAATGACAAAGAAAGCTCAACTTAAGGGACATCTTGGTTTTCGCCGATGCGAAATCGGAATCAAATATCGGCAAAGCATAAAGTAACATGAGTAACGATCCTTGCTTTGATGCGATGCGAAATTGGCGATCCGCAATCGGCAATAACACTTATAGTGCAAAGAAGCTCCCCTTCAGCCGATGCAATGCGATATCGCTATCGGCGATCGGCGACTTACCATGCCCTCATCTTAAGCGGCCCTACCAGCTATGCCCGACGCGATACAATATCGCTATCGGCGATCAGGGATTCCAAACAAAACCAATGCAATAACTTAGCATTTCCCCGATGCCCGATTGCGTAAAGGGTAAAATAGCACAGTTTTCAAAGTAGCAGTCATAAAGGGGTTTTAATATGATTTATTTGTAATTAAGGCCATATCCTTTGGAAAGCCGCTCAGCCGCATTCCAACTGCAAAATCACCCAAAGCATGCTTCAAATAAATCATTCAACCATTAATCGAAGCAACTGGAATTAATGAGATTAACAGGCTGTAAGGACCATTTAATGAGAATAATAGGCTTGGAGATCTATCCACGGATTTGATCCCAAGGCCGCCTTAAGTCGATTGATCGCTATAAATGCACCTAGATATATATATTTCATTCTGTTCAATTCACGTTATTGTTGCATTTGTTGTGCTTATCTTTCACTCTGCGCAGAATTCTTCCATAGAAACAGAAGAAAGTGGAATGGGAAAGAAATCCAAGAAGACTACAATGCCTACTGCTCCGCCAGCTGCAGGGCTAGCTGTCGCTGATCCAACTGGAAAGAATAAAGGGCTTATATCAGATACAACATGCTTAGGACTCACCAGGACCACTTGGCAAGGGACTTATAATATGATTGAAACAGAAGGGCCAACAGTGACCGAAGTAGAAATTTTATGTGATAATACCAGCAAATCTGATGCCAATTTAAAAGACTTGGCCGACTCCTTCCTACACAGAATAGCAGCTCAGGAGCAGGTTCTTCCTTATACGGATGTGGTAAGGTGGGAAATCCAAGAGCTCCCAATTATCAATAGACTGTTTGAAGCTGCGGATGGGGGGATTTTTGGTTCGTCTCGAGCCGAAGAGCTAAGGCTGATGTATCACCTCCCCAAGAAGAGAAGAAATATAATGTTGCACTTTTGGAGAAATTTCGAGCAGAGAATGAGACCGAGTCTGAACTAATTCGAGGCTGGAGACAGAATCCAGCAAAACACAAGCATGAAACCTCGGGTAAGTACTCAGTTGACTCCCTGTGTTCTCCTTACTGTTATGCTAGAATTATGATGTGTAGGCTATGGGGATTGCATGACTCTGCCAATTTCACCATAGAAATGGTTCCCCTAATAGATGCAGCATGTTGTGGAGAAATCATGGATTGGGTGGTTATATTATCCGACAAGTTAGCCAAAGCCATCCTCGACTTCAGGTCTGGCTATCGTGTCACATAGAGGGTTATTCCGCCATTTTATTATAGTGCCTATATTATGTATGTGTTGTGTTTTATCTGAGTTTCCTGTGCTGGGATGGAGGTGGACGTCACAAGACCCCACACCCATTCACATATATTATCGAAAACTATGGAAGACTAGTTATAAGCACCACCTGTATCAAATCTGCAACGGTTTTATGTTGCCAATTCATTATTCAATTTTTAATAAGCCTGCCCCGAAAATTTCTGAGCAAGCAGGGGTATATTTGACTGCAGTAGCAAGTTGGTTTGGGGAGGAGAAATTCACCTACATCAGAGTTTTTGGCAGTCAGGCTAGGCCACATGTGCTACCACTTTACATCCTCGATAAGCTACTCGCCAGGGAAGTAGCTTATCAAATCAGTGCTGAAGGGGGTACCCAGACCCTGAAAAGAGCTAAAAAACATGTTTGGCCTTCTTTTCCATTACGAATTGGAGTGTATACCCTGCATGATATCAAGCATGCAGAGAAGGAAGTTGGGAAAATGAATTTGCTCACTCTGGCTACTCTGCCAAGAAGGAAGTATGATCCAAGAAAGATTGCTTACAATGCGCTCGACCAGGCCAAATTGGCCAAGGTCAAGCACAAGGAAGACAAATTTGAATATTTGTTCGCGTCAGCCGAATCACTGTATCAAGTCAAGTCACTTGCCAGAAATGTTTATAATTATGAAGTGCTAGTTGAATTTAACAGAATTAGAGAACAGAGGTTGCAAACTCTGCCTCTAGACCTGTTAGCGACTGTTCCGACAACAACCAGGTCAAGCGAGTCTGAGCAAAAAAATAATACACCACCTCCTACTACATCAAAATAGCAGGAGGAAGCGCATAGCCAGAGGTAAGAGGTGACCCAGGAAACTGTTCAACGACAAGAAGAAACTCAAGCAAAGACCCAAGAAGAGAGCAGCTCTAAGAATAACAATGATACATTAGTTGATCCGAATTTGCTCCAGCAATGGAAGCAATTGAGTACAATTATTGATAACCTAGAGTGCTCAAAAGATGATGAGGTTTCTAAAGAAGGTGATACACGAGAAGCGACATTGAAATCGGTTTCAGGTGAAACCAACGGCCTACCCAAAACAAAAGAACCAGAGATAATTCCTAAAGATCCAACGGGAGAGATTGTTTTGCAAATTGAAGAGATCCCCCCTTTAGATGTATTTTATAGCCCCAAACATAAAGCTGTTGTAAAGCGACAGAGGAAAAGGAGAAGAACTGATCAACCTTCCCCATTCCCTGAATTAACAGTAATGGGCAATGTTGTATGGAAAGAGGAATTCGACCCTCCGATGACTTAACCAAGCTATCGCAATTCGCTGGAGCATATTTAGCGGCAACCATTGATAAAGCATCGGAGGTAAGTAGTTTATTAAAGACCAAGGACCAAGACATCTCTTCACTACAAGCAAGAATATCATAAGTTCAGCAGAGGGCAGAGCAAGCGGAGAAATAATTGCTAGTGCAGCAACATAACAATAATCAGCTGACAAAGCAATTGCAAGAGCAAAAGCAGAGAATTGATGAAGGTGCAATACAAAGGCAAAAGGAGCTATCGGAGGCACTGGAGCAGTTAAGAATATCAACTGAGGGAACAATGAAAGCGAAAGATGAGAAAATCATTCAATTGACCACTCAAATTGAGCAAATGAAAAATCTCCCTCAGATAGATGAGTTCAAAGCAGAAGTGCTCCAGTTAAATAAGGGATTGATTAATCAAGTTAAGCTATTATGTCAACAGATTATACTAGCAGAACCATTGTGCGAATTAGTAGCATCTATAAACGAAAAGGTAGAAAAAGCAAGGACCGATTTGGATCAGGCCGAAGAAACAGTGACAAACTTTATAGAATGGCAGGGTTCCGATGTAGGCCGAGCAGCTAATCTACCAAGAATTCTGGAATCACACAAAGAGATATTATTCACATAATGGCGCAACTAATGAAAGTAGAAAGAGCAATTTCGAGATGCAAGACAATCAGTGGAAATTTGGTTGAATTAGTAAATAATACACTGTATTTATCTAACATAATTTCTCAATGCACTCCAGGTCAACTAATAGTAGCAAATATATTGGAGCACTCATGCTATCAGGAGCTGGAGAAAAACGCAAGATTGATCGCTGGAATCAACAGTCTGACGTGGGATGCTTATTGGTTCTTCTTAATCAAGCCATACAGCCAAAGAGCCGCCTTGAAGTGCCTAACCGATGTTGTCGAGTATATTATACCCGACATTCAGGATGCCACCTTCGCCGCCCAATTCAGTTTGCGCCTCAACAAACCGCCACAAGTAGAACCAATGCTTGTGATAAGCCAGCTAAGGTTTAAGGGCAAACAACCTGAGGCATGACTCACTTCGCCGACTGCCAGATCGCCCCTGAGAGATAGACTGCATTTACTGATACCAATTTAGTAGGATTTTGTTTCATAGATCTTTTTAGCTTAGTAGTATTTATAGACCCTTTCATACATTTAGAAAAGGTCGTAAAAGTTTTGTATATGACTTAAACCCTGAAGTTGCACTATTGTACTTCAGGGATATTCTTTTATGAAACTTGACCAATTATTCTGAATTTGATGAGGAAGGCTTTTATGCAAATGTGCACTATTGTCATTGTTTGAAAGCATTTCTATGTTGAAGAAGGAATTTTGAATAGCGATTGATATTTCGGATTTATCTACAGCTCACATGGTACTATTATCTGCGTCTGTATTCATTTTCGTTATATGAATTGTTGTTTAAATTGCTCTTGCTATTATCGCTTATATATATATATGTGTGTGTGTGTGTGTGTGTGTGTGTGTGTGTGTGTGTGTGTCTTTTTCACAGTATTCCTTATGCATTCCACTATTGGTTGTTTATCACATGCAATCCTTTCAATCGTATATATGTATCGATGATATGAACAGTGAATGCAATAATTTGTATTTATCGCTTCATTGTGACTATTCATGTGAAGCAATCTTTGAATGATTGAACGTCTCTTATTTATTTTACAGAGTCATCTATATGCCTGCTAGATAGATAAAGATTATTTAACACTGCATTCCGAATGAATAAGTTGTTCCCGGGATTAGTATTAGTTTCCCTATTTTCGTCAATAGAATAACCTAGTCGCCTATCACTTAAGCAATCTATTCATCACCCATCCATCCCTTTTATTTAATTATCGGGAAACTGGTCCCATTATCTCCAGTCGGAGCCACCATTCCAAACAGAAAAGGAGCTGTACCAAGGTCTGGACTGGGTGGTTATCCCCTAATGTTGTGGCAACGATTTCCGAGGCCTCAACACTAAGACAACCATTCTATGTATTCCTTAGCACACCCCTCTAGGGATTCCTTTGCTCCCACTATCTCTTCCAAAAATTGAGTTTATTTTAAAAATAGTAAAACACAATTCTTGCTAGAATTGGTGAGTTTCTTGGCTTGGTTGGAACTTACTAAATGAAATTTTAGACTTTCCCTTGTGCACATTGATGGTGAAGGATTTCTCATCCTTGATGAGATGATGTTGGTTAGCTCTCCACATGAATATTGTATCATGCATGTTTATGTAGTGAATTCCAAATACCACTCCACATAAATCAAGTAGAACTACATCCAATAATAATTCATCAATAAAATTAAAATTGATAGTGAAATTTATATTACAATTTATTGTTAGCTTGATTGTTGCATACTTATTTACCCATCCGAGTGGATATGGACTAGTATGATATAAAACTTTTTATCTTATTTTTTTTACCATGTATGTTGCAATGATATTTTCCTATGATCCTAAGTCAAATAGAGCATCAATTTTCATCTTATTTACATGTATCTTTATATGAAAGAGTTTTGTCATCTTCTTCTCTTCTTGTTGCTGAAGGATACTCAAATTCACCCCCTTATACATTTATGTAAAGAAGGTATTATCATCTGCTTCCAAGATGCTTTCCACCTAATTGCTCAAATATGTGGCTATGAGATTTTTCTTCTTTGCATATTTCTTCTAACTATTTGATTTTATTCATGGATGTAATTTCTAGCACTTATCCTTTGTATGCCCATTGATATTAAAGTAGTTGTAATGGTGATTGTGATATTTGCATTAATTTTCTATGGTTGTTATAATTTTTTCCTTCCTCCCTTTTTATTTAATCTTTCCCTTTTTAGAAACTTCATGTTGTTCCTTCTTCTGCCTTATATTTTCTAGGTATTATGTCCATCCATAAGCCTCATCAACCATCCTATATTTGAAGAACATAACTTACTTTCAAAAATGGCTATGAAGTCCCACCATATACTTGAGGAGAATGTTTGTGTTCTTGTGATAGATACCCTACATTACTTCCATATTATTGATTATGCGGTGTACTCCTATACACTTTGCCCCTATCTCTACCTAAAGTAATTTCCCTAGATCCACTAGTTCGCTACATAAATAATAGGGTATAATTAGGAATTCATAAGATTTTTTTAAACCATCCAACTTATTTACTTCAGGATACCCTCCATCTCAGGGTGTTCATGTGTCATTTTGACTTGGTTAGGGAATGACCCTCTAGTTTCAAACTGGAAAGTAGAGTTTTCTATTCCTTCTCTATGTGATCGAAAGTATAATAAACCTCTAATTGCCACAAATGGTGATTTAATTTAAAAGAATCAATCTCTCCTCAATATGGCTCAATGTAAACCTTCTCTTCCATATTGAATAGGGATTATGAATGGATAATGGAACTCAAATTGGTTGTCCTTTTTTGTTCTCTCTTAGAATCCTTCTGTAGTTCTTCTCCACCCTTGTTTTTCCCTCATAATTAAACTTTCATTTGGGACCTATATCTTCTTTGATTCAAAACTTATTTTCTAGAGCCTCCATGAGAGGTTCACATTACAACTAATATCCATGACCTACTTTTCCAACTTTGTGAATATCTCCTCCACTAGACCACAAGGGTTATTAATAAATGCATTGAGCATGGATGGGGTTTAATGACATTCTACTTAAAATGATCTAGATCTGGTATAAGTCTCGATAATATACCCAAAGAAACATACTTTGATGTATAAATATAATATATAAACAAAAATGGATATTGCATTGGATAGTTTGTTACAACAAAACTGATAAAGGTTCATTGCAATTCGAAAATCTATACTATGAGGTTTAATTTTCTTTATACTTTCTATATTTATTAAATTAGTATTTCTACTTGTGTATGTGATAGATAAAATGTGTAAAATAGAGGAAATTTTGAAAAATCACTAAAAATAGCACAATAACATAAGATATGACCTCGGGAAGTTCCTTTTTGTGAGAAACATTAGTTGGAAGGTGATATTTCTATATTTTCTCTTTCTTTGAATGGAAATGTTGAAAATACAAAGAAATGAGACATGTGTCTCATGGGATGCTACAAAACACAAACCCTTTATATTCTTCCCTCTCTCTATCCACTCTCAGTTACTATGCTAATCTATGGTACAAAATTCCCTAGAATAGAATCAAACCTCTTTTCCCCGCAATGGCTTATTTATAACACAACTTGATGGCAAACTAAGGGTTAAAGTTGACCCATTCAACCCTCAATATGAGTGACAACTCAACTCTTGTAAATTATTATTAATCATGGTGATATTGATAGCCCCATTTTCAAGAGTAATGGGATTGATATGGCATCCTCTTGAATCATGTTCAACAAAATAGGAAGGTCAACTTATTGGTGGCATAATGTTTGCATATGCACTCCATTTGAGGTATTTATTCACTTATGGAAAGGAATCTAAGTGTATAATAGGGTTATGGGGTCTACCACAAGTGACAATTCTTGTACTCCCAAAACATTTATTAAATTCGATAGAAATCCTTCAAAATGTTTTATACCATAATTCACAAAATTGGGGCATATTAGTAAAAAAGCCTTTGTGAGTTGATCCTTCCATTTTTTCTAGTTTGAAAGCATCAAAATGGATGAAAAGTAATATAGTGATCCACTCTAGATCAAAGAATGTGGAAATAAAGTTGCATATGTCTACAAAAATAGTTAGGAAAGTAAAAATAGTCATGAGTTCTTTGTTGCACCTTTTGAGGGGTTACAATTAGAAGCATATGAGGACTTGGGGATGAAAATATAGTATATGTACAATACTTTTATAATAAAGCATTCCATAATTCTATTGGAAAGTCACCATTTGAAACTTGTTTTGGATATTTTCTACCTTCACCTTTGTATATTGCATATGGATAACAATGAGTAGTGAGAGAGAATTTCAAAGAGGATGATTTATGGACATAAAAAATCATTAAGAAGATCAAGAAGATCCATCTAGAAGTATTGGAGATACTAAAGAAGTCATAATAAAAGTACAATGCCAAGCATGATCAATAAAAAATGAGAAGTTATTCAAGGTGAGAAACAAAGTATGGTTAAAGTTGAACGAGAGGCTACAAGGTTCCAGTAAGAAAATAAAGTCTCTATGACACAATCCTTTCAAGCTACTATAAAACGTTATAGATAATTCCTCTAGACTCAGTGTACTCCCATACATATGAATTTACTTATTGGTGAATGTCGAAAATCTAACTCTATGCGTCTTACATGCTAGATGAGGAAGAGGATTAGGTCCTACCTTCTATAGAGGATTTAGCACAAAATATTTAGAAAAAAATTGATAAAGGATAAAGTTTTCATAATAGGTATATAACTACAAGATGCAAGAATCATGATATTTTTCAAATTAGGTTGAAAGGGTAGCTTCCAAAAGAGGCTAAATGGTACTTCGTGGAGAAGGTAGAGGAAATTTTTCCTCACCTCATTCAGTAAAATATTTTTGAGGCCAAAGGCCTCCCAAAATGGGGAGGTATGATCTAGATTGAATCTTTATATTACTTGTCATCCATTTATATGCTCTTAGGGTGGAAAAATTAAAGAATTTAGCTTCCTGATCTATTCTCAGCAATGGTACCTAATTTGGAGAATTAGGGTTAGAAACCTTTTAGGGCTAGTTTAAGGCCTTAAATGACATTTTTTGGGGCATAAATGTTCAACTTAAGCATACCACTCTCTCGTGTTATTCTACACTTAAATACCTTTACAATAATGTAAAAATCATGTCAATCATATTTCAGAAGTGAAATTTTCCTTCTAGAAGTTGACCTATTATTGTTCACCACCATACTTTGAGAGGATGCCATGTCATCTCTCATGACTCGTGGAAAAGGAGCTATCCATGTGGGCACTATTAAGAGAATTGTAGAAGATCAAGTTGTAACTCATATTGAGGGTTGAATTGGTCAAATTTAACCCCTCATTGGTTATAAAGATGTGTTATAAGTAGGCCACTAGGAGGAAAATGGCTCTGATTCTATTCTAGTGCATTTTTCTCTCACAATAGAGCATAACAACTAAGAGTGGACAGAGATAGGGCATAAAAGAGAGGGTTTGTGTTCTACAGTATCCAAGAGCCATAGGCCTCACTCCTTTGTGTTTGCATATTTCCATCCGAATAAAGAGAGAGTAGAGTAGCCTCACCTTCTAGATAAGTTTTCTCTTCAAAGAGTTGTATTCATCAAATATTGGTGTTATTATTGTTTGTAAGTGATTTTTAAAACTTTTCTATATTTTCTATATTTTATATATTACATACATAAATAAAAAAAATATAACTTAAATAAATCCCGAAATCTAAGAAAAAATAACCCTCATACTATAAATTATGTATTTCAGTATATTTTTATTTAATCTATTGCATAAATATCCCAATAAAATATCCACAAAAATTTACAATTGCACATTGAAATAAAAATAATATAAATAATTTTTCCAATATTAAATTATAAGTAATTCCTCGTAATTCATTTTTACCCTAAACCTTACTAACATAACTAATATTACTATTCATCAAAACAAATAACTAATATTACTATATACATTACAAGTAAAAATTACATATTTAGTAATTTTTATTATATTACTAATCTTACTTCCATTACTTTCCCTGATCGTAATCATATATTTATAAATTTGTTGAAGCATTCAATAAGTGGTATTACTTTAATATTTTCAAAAATATTTAAAATATATGTTAAATATATTACTCAATTTAACATTATAATTCCAACAATATCTTTTGGAAACAAAAAATACGGAGAACACTAAATCTCATAGAAATTATAATGAAATATCCGAACTTCATATTAAATAAAACCTAAATATATATATTCAATCATTCATTTCTATATGCATTCTCTTGGAAATTGAAAAGAGAAAAAAAAACAACACTTGAATAAAACTGAAATATATATGTCACTCATTCATTTCTATACGCATATAAGCAAACGATTGCACTGCATCACACTAATAAGGAAGAAGCATATAAGAAAACTATTGCACTGCACGCCCACTAATAAAAAGCTTTCCATGTTCCAGTTTTGGAGAGATCATGGTACCGACCATAGAGACTTTCGGCCGAACTTTGTCGTGATGGGATATGTGATGGCATATTTACGACGATCCATCTCGATTGTATATTATCTAGAAATGTGGATATCTTTGTTGGTTAAATTTCAGAACATTCTTGAATATTCAATTTAAGTTCAACAAATATTAGACTAGAAAAATTTAGGCTAATCCAGTCTAATAATGAGCACGGCACATGATCTTTGAATGAATTATTTCATCCCGTTGCTCTTTGGATGCGGTAATGTTGCCATATCAACAACTTTGTAATAAATACCTGTCTTGTACATGATTACCAAGTGGAATTGCTATAAGAATACCATCCAACGAAGTTTCTTTAATTACTGAAATTTTGTATAAGATTGCAGATATTGCAAAGGTTGATGATCAATGTGAATAATGGTTTCTTTTCCCATTGAATAATTTTTCCATTTGTTCACACTTTGCACCAATGCTTAAATCTCCTTATCATACGTAGTATAGTTAATAACGGCACCATTAAAAATCTCATAATGAAATAAAATGGGCTTACCATGTTGGAAAAGAACCCCACCCATGGTGTAGCCACTTGCATCTGTTTGTACTTCAAATGGTTAATTCAAATCCATCAATGCTAAAATTGGGGTTGAACTGATATTTTGTTTTAAAGCATCGAATGCTTTTTGTTGTTTGCCTCCCCACTAGACGAAAACCTTCACGCTGGTCAAAGCATGTCGTGGAGATGTTATGGAGGAGATATTAGCAATGAACTTCCTCCAATACTACGTTGCTTCAAGAAAACTCCTTAATTCTGTGACTAATTTGGGTATTGGCCAATTCGCAATGACCGAAACTTTAGAGGGGTCAATTTTCAGCTCACCTCCTCCAACTATGTGGCCCAAATACACTAAGTTTTCCCGAATTCACATTTAGACATCTTCAAAAATAATATTTCTTTTCTCAAAACATCCAACACTTTCCTCGCATGCTTGATATGCTCTTCTCGTGATTTGCTTAATATAAAAATATCATCTCATCAACAAAGGATCTCAAAACATCATTCATAACTCTCATGAATGTAGTTGGAGTGTTGCAACGACCAAAAGGCATAACCAACCACTCAAACAATCCATATTTGGTTTTAAAAGAAGGCTCCCAAATGTCCTCCTTAGCTATTCTAATTTAATGATATCCACTTCTCAAGTCTAATTTAGTGAAATATTTTACATTCTTCAACTAATCTAGAAAATCATCTATTCTGGGCAGTGGGTATCGATTTTTTATGGTACTTTTGTTCAAAGCTCAATAATCTGCACACATGCATTAGGTTCCATATTTGTTGGGTACCAAAACTATTGGTGAAATGCATGGCGATGTAGAGCGATGAATTACACCTTTATCTAAAAATTCTTGGACTTGTTTCTTAATTTCTAAGCTTTCCAAAATTGGCATTCGACAGATATCGATGTTTGGGAGTGGATAGTCTTGTTGTAGCTAAATTTTGTGTTGAATTCCCCTTTTTGGTGGCAATCCCTTTGGTTCTTGAAACATGTCCCTATATTTATTGACCACATCAGACAATTTAGTTTTCGTCTTCACGTCACAACCTACAAAGGATTCATGCTTTGTATCATTCTTCTGCTTGATCATAAGGAGCATGAGACTCTCGCTGGAATTGATTAGGCGCTTCATTTGACGTACGCTTGCCAAAGACAGATTAAGCTTCCTATGATGGGTTCTCACAATATACTCCACTCCATCTTTGAACGAATGATATTTTTTCTCAAATATATGTAAAATGACTTTCCTTTCATACAAATATGGGCTTCCCAAAATAATTCTAGAAATATCTAGCGGCACTACATCTAGTTCCACTTCGTCAATGAAATTGGTAGTAATTGCAATCCTGAAAACTCATTTCCTTATGAACTAAATATTTGCATCCTTGGTTATCCAACGGTTTATGATGAGGCATGGTTTCCAAATTCAAGTTCTTGACCAAGTCTGTACAAATTATATTTTCCTGGGATCCACTATCAAACAATGCGTTAATCTTGGTGCATTTGGAAATAACTTGAATGTGGAACAACTCAATTCTATTTTCCTCATTTGAAACGTTGGAGTTATTTTCTACGATTGTGCTTGCCACGGATTCCTCTTTGCTTGCTTTTGCCATAGATTTTCCCTTAGTGACCGTGGCTGCAATTTTTGTTTCATCACCTAAGTTAGAACCCAAGTCTTGTTGTACATCAGCGTTTGTCTTATGTTTCCCTTTATTGTTAAATTTCTTCGATGTTAATTTAGGATAAAGCTTCCAGCAATGTGCTTCATCATGGCCCTCTTTGGAACAACTCTTGCACACGGATTTCTGTCCTTCTTTCTTAACAAAAGCATTTTTCTTCTAATTTCCTTCATATTTCTTTCCCTTTTCCCCACTTTGGAATGGCTTCTTCTTACCTTCTTCTAAATTTTTCACTCTTGCTTCGAGGTTTGTAGCTTGAACATAGACCTC
>APFE030871756.1:0-45980 GCA_000404065.3 Pinus taeda
ACCTTTCTTTCTTATTTAAGAAATAATTTACTTTTATTTTAAAATAGGCAAATATCAATATGGACAAAAACACACCCAAAAAAAATGGAACATATGAACGCAATAAAAGTTAAAGATTCTTGGTGTAGCAAATGATAAGTTATGGGGAAAGTTTCAAGCAAAATTTTACGATGGTGTAGGAGTCTAATATCGCCGAAAACAGCCTTCCATACAATTGCTTCAATTATGGCAGTTTCAGGGAAGAAATTTAGATGTAACTTAAATATATGGAAACTACCATTCCCTGATATCGATAAATTTTATATTGGAACTTGTGTATCATTTGGACCAAACCAATTCATAGGTCATGAAGCTTGTATTCAAACCCCAAAGATTCTTAAAAATACCCAATGAATAAAAAGAGTTAAATATCTAATGGCCCTGCTGCGAAAGCCAGAAATAAAAAGAGATAAATATCTTATGGCATTATTGAGAAAGAGCATAATATTTTAACCTTATGCCTGTTGATTATTGTTGAATATTGAATAGCAATATGTATGGAAATTGAACGCTTAGATGAAATATTCCATTACCCTCTTACCATGACACGATCAGCAGCTTCAGTTCTTCTAGTTAAGCAACTAAAAAGGAATTGAAAATGTCAAAACAACGAGTGGAGCTAATAAATCTAGATAATCCATACATATGTTACTCAGTTTATTAACATAAATCTATATAACATAGATGTATATTAACTTGAAATTAAACACTTTTCGCTGCTATATCATTGTAATAAAAATCATGACATTGTAATAGTTTTTTATGAGCAACAGCTAATAAATCTTGATTATCCATACATATGGTTACTCAGCTTCTTAACATAAATCTATATAATATACATCTATATTAACTTGAAATTAAACACTACGCTGCTATGTCATTGTAATAAAAATCATGACATTGTAATAGTTTTTAATGAGCAATCGGAGTGTAATAGTGCTTTTGACAATTGCTTAAAAATAAATGCATATTTATATAATGAATTCTATAGAATTATGAATTTTTTTTTGGAAAAACATAACTGATATTGGTTAAGTTGACATTTTTTAATTAGTTATTGCTTATCAAACAAGAAGATATATTAAAATCCATAAACTCTATAAAAATATTCTCATACTACATATTTTAATATATTTTCCTTACAACATCAGATGCAACTACCAATTTATTAACCAGTTCGTTCACAAAAGACCAGAGATGTGGTGCCGTATTTCTTCATGTCAATCAGTCAGTGAATTAAAGACTCACTAGGTCGACAATGTTCATTGAACCCATCTGATGGAATGACTGTTCATGCTAAATTTAACATTCTATGCTCCGATGGGCTTGAGTATCCACAACCGACTGCCGATATAAAAAACAGGCCACAGGCCATCCATGAAGACAGGATAAAGTTCAACGTGTCATATATTTGTGTTATTTTTCTGCAATCTTTATTGACCATAAGATCCCTGAAGACTGAGTTTATCATGTGAACCTACAGCGTCGAAGCGGAAAATGAACCATCAAACCTGTACAACAACTTTTGTAGCGTACCGATTTTAAGTTGATGCTTCTAACAGGGAGACGTCTTGCTGCCCATCCATAAAGTTGATGAATCGCCTTACGCAATTATTATTTTAACGTACCTTTCCACATTTCTCGATTTTGAAGTGTGAAGATAGGCACCGTTGATCTTCTATTAAAGTACCATCAAACCTCTATTAATGACGATTCATGAAATTTAGCAGACTGTATAGGTTGTGCTTGTGCAAGAACCTCACCGACAAGAAACAGAAATGACTCTTCAACAATATAACTGTCCTATATATCTATATCAGTGTAGATCCATCTTCATCACCTATTTAGCAGGCTCATTAAATCTTTATATATATATATATATTTATTTTGAATGATAAGTAGAGTATGATTTAAATTTTTAACTCCAGAAAAATATTTGTTGGATTTTGAGATGAAATTAAGAAGGGCGTTAAAAAATCCTATTGACCCTAAAGACATGAAGGGTGTCTATGTTATTCCTTGTTCCTGTGGGACACCATATATTGGTGAGACAGGTCGCTCTATCAAAGCAAAGGATGAACGAGCATTCGGCTGACTTAAGGCATGGGAGGGCCAAGTCCTCAGGCCTGGCTGAACATGCCGAAAAGACTAAGCATCATGTCTGTATTGAAGAGGCTCAAGTCATTGCTAAGGTTGCGTAGTTTCACCATCGTAAATTTAGAGAGGCCCTGGAGATTGAGAAAAGGCCGAAGAATCTTAATAGGGATGATGGTTGGAAGATTAGCAGTTGTTGGGTCCCAGCCCTGTCTTCCTAGCCTCCTCTATCCCTCATTTTTAAGGCCTTGGGGTTGATTCTGGGGTTGGTCCTTTTACCCCTTGGGTTTTTATAATTTTTATTAGTTAGCTTTTAATCTTTTTTATATTCTCCTCTCGGATTCCTAATGTTATATTGTTTGTCCCTTCTATTATCTTAATTACTTGGTATTATTCATTAATATGGTCTTTATGAATTTAATTTCGAGCCCTATTACAATCATTTGTTGGAATATTAATATTCAAGTAGTAATTTGATAAATTATTCCTTATTTCTTGATTTCAATTATGTATATTTATATATTATGAATTTCTATAAATATTATATTTTTAGTATTATCCTATTATAACATTATCTAAATTATAAAGTATTAAATAAATATAGATTACTTAATAAATATAAATTAGTAAATTAATTATTAAATTATACCTTGATAAAGGATAATAATTCATTGATTTAGTTTCAAATGGACCTTAGATTTAAATGATAAATAAATAGTATTATTAAATAAATATATGATGTACCAATATTATTGATTTTCGTTTTTTGGTACATATATGTACATTTATTAATAAGCACATTAACAAATAATACTTTAGAATTTACCTAATTTAACTATTTTCTAAAAATAACAGTAATTTAATATATCTAGAATATTATTTATTAAATTATTATTGGAATAATAAATTATTTAATTAGTTAATAAATATAAATTATTAAATATATTAATTTAAGGTCAATTGGACCATTAGGTTTAAATGATAATTATAATAAAAATATTATTATTATTAAATAAATATATGGTATATCAATGTTATTAATTTAATATGGATTAGTTAGGTTTTTGAATATATATATATATATACAAGTACAAGTAACAAATGAATATTTTATTATATAATTTACCAATTTAACTATTTTCGTAGAATAATAATAATTAAAATATAGCAAGGATATTATTGGTTTGACTTGGGTCAATAGGTCAAAATTAGCCGTTGGAGTCTCTGCACATATTATTTAACAAGCTAAGCTGGATTGGATCTTCAACTTGTCCTGACGATGAACCACACTGGTTGGTTCGAAACGCGTCGACAAATTATTTTCTATGTGATTTCGCTGAAAACTCTGTAAACAATATTTTATATGTTCCTGGTTTGAAGAAAAATTTGTTTTCCATATGATCTCTTGAAGACAAATTATATAGAGTTGTTTTTGTTGATGGCCAAGTATTAGTATGGAATAAAAAGGCATCCTTTGAAACTATTAAAGTCATTGGGGTACAAATTCGAGAACTATATCGTCTCCTTGGTCGCTCAATCCAAGCTCTTCTACATAACACTAGTGAACTTAGTAATATTTGGCATCAAAGGTATGCTCATATACAATAAAAACGTTGGGAATATTGAAATATTTTGTTAAAGGTGTACTTAAACTTAAAACAAACCATGATGGAGTATGAAAAGGATGTGCTCTTGGGAAAAATGTTAAAGGAAGATGCACTATCAGTGATAGTAGATCCAAAGGAATATTAGATCTTGTGCATTATGAAGTTTGTGGGCCTATGTTTGATAAAACCTTGGGTGGATGCTTATATTATGTATATTTAATTTATAATTATTCTCGAAAAACATGCATATGCCTCTTAAAGACCAAGGATCAAGTATTTAATAAGTTTCGTGAATTCAAAGCACATGTTGAAAATTTTACAAGAAGAAGAATCAAGACTCTAAGGTCTCACAATGGTGAGGAATATGTGTCAAATGAATTGATTTATTTTTGCAAGGATGTTGGAATTAAGAGGGATCTTATAGTTCCCTACTACCCCAAACAAAATGGAATTGTTGAAAGAAAGAATATAACTATTATTGAAGTTGTTAAGGCTATGCTCCATGATCAAGAGTTGCCTATGTTTCTTTTGGGAGAAGCTACAAGGACTATTGTCTACATTCAAAACCAATGCCCACATCGAATTTTAGATTATAAGACTCCTGAAAAAAATATTTACAAGTAAGACACCAAGTGTTAAACATTTAAGAATCTTTGGTTGTCCTGCTTTTGTTCATGTGCCAAAAGAGAAAAGGACAAAGTTATAACCATAAAGGAAGAAGGGTACTATTGTTGGCTACAGTGAGAATTGAAAGGTCTTTAGTGTCTACATTCCAGGGCAACAATATATTGAGACTTGCAGGGATTTTATTTTTGATTAGGATGCTACATTCTAGAAGTCCAAGGGTTCACACTTGGACTTTGATGATGAAGTACAGATAGTTGCAAAGAATGTGGAATGAAGGCCCAAAGAAACTGAACCTGTGAATGAAGCCCCACATGAAGAAGACATTGATCATGAACTTGTTAAATCTACAAAATCTCATTTAGCTAAGACAAGAAAGATACCTACCTAGCTAGAGAAAACTTTGAAGGATGTTGAAGGTCATTTTGATACTCGAGAATATTTTAGGGAGAGTAAGAAGCCTAAGAAGTATTCTAGTTATACAAACTTGATGTGTAAGGTCATTGAGTCTGAACCATCTTCCTATGAGGAGCTTGTTGAAGAATAGGTATGGAAATATGTGATGACTAAGAATATCAATCCACATTGAAGAACGATGTTTGGGTAATCTTGCCTGGTCTTGAAGGGAAGTCCGTTGTATCTTCAAAGTGGATCTACAAGATAAAACATGTTGCTGATGGAAGTGTTGAAAAATACAAGGCTAGATTTTTGGCTTGTGGATTCTCCTAAAAAGAGGGAGAGGATTATGAAGGCACCTTTGCTCCCATTTCCAGGTATACATATATTAGATCTATTATTGCTCTTGCATCTATTGCAGGTTGGAAATTGCATCAAATGGATGTCAAAACATATTTTCTAAATGGGGTCATTGAAGAAGAAGTATATATTGAACAAAATCAAGGTTTTTAGGTTCATGGTAGAGAGACACATGTTTGTAAGTTGAATAAGGTCCTATATGGCCTGAAGCAGGCCCCTCATGGTTGATACTCCCACATTGATGGTTATTTGTTGAGTCTCAGCTTCAAGAAGAACGATGTTGATCGAAATTTATATTTCAATGTTATTAAAGGTGAACCCTTGATATTTCTATTATATTTAGACGATTTGTTTCTAACAAGAGCCGAAGTATTGATTTTGCAGTGCAAGAGGGAGTTGGTTTCTGAATTTGAGATGAAGGGTCTTGGCATCATGCATTACTATTTGGGATTAGAAATTTGGCAAAAGCTTGATGGGATATTTGTAGGCTAAGGCAAGTACATTGTTATAATTCTTCAAATATTTCACATGATGGACTGCAAGTCCATCGACACTCCTATGGTGATGAATTTGAAGAAGATCCGAGACAATGATTTTGATTTGATAAATCCAACTATGTTTCACAAATTGATAGGCTCGTTGAATTATCTTTTGAACATTGGGCTTGATATTTGTTATGCAGTGAATACATTGAACCAATTCTTGGTTGAGCCTCTTCGTGCGCATTTTCGGTTGTAGCTACACATATTGATATATTTGTGAGGTACCATTGAGTATGGTGTAATGTATGATTCTAATGGGTAATGGAAACTGCATGCTTTATTTGATGCTGATTGGGCTGGTAGCTCTAATGATATAAAAATAACCTCTCGATATTGTTTTGGCCTGGGTTCCACTATGGTTTCTTGGTCAACCTCTATTTCTTTGAGTAAAACTTGATTCGAATACATTACTACTAATGCAGCCTATAACAAGGCTATATGGTTTTGAAATTTGTTCTCTCAATTGTTTGATCAAATGTTGGAGTCGGCTATCATATATTGTGACAATCAAAGTTGTATAAATCTTTCTGAGAACCCAATATTTCATGATAAATCAAAGCACATCAAAATAAAATATCACTACATCCAGAATATTGTCCAAAGAGGAGTTGTGTGGCTTGAATATGTTCTTATTGATGAGAAATTCGCTAATGTGCTGACAAATCCATTTCCCTATATGATGTTTCATTATTTTAGAGAACAAATTGGAGTTATTGAGAACCCATCTCTAAGAGAGAGGGAGCACTAATTACATAACATCGTATTATGGACCATATCCTATAGGTTGTGTTGTGAGACCTTGTCGTCTGGGAGATGTACTATTGATTCCTCCTATAGCTTATGTGTTGTGAGACCTTGTGGTCTAGGAGATGTATTGTTTATTCCTCCTGTAGGTTGTGTGTTGTGAGACCTTATGTTCTGGGAGATGTATGATTGATTCCTCTTGTAGGTTGTTTGTTGTGAGACCTTGTGGTCTGGGATATGTATTATTGATTCGACCTGTAGGATTTGTGTTGTGAGACTTTATGGTCTAGGAGATGTATTGTTGATTCCTCCTATAGGTTGTGTTGTGTAGGGAAAATTTTACAGGTGAAATTTCGCAAATGGCTGTTTTTGGACATTTTTTGAAAAAATATTTGCCAATTTCATTAAAAATTCACCTATTTTTTTACATATATATGATTAAATGGATGAAATTTGTCAAAAAATTACCAATTTTAATATTAAAATACATGTTTTTTTATTGAATATTTGCCTACATTATATACGTACAAATTGTCAAACTAGAGTAGTTGCCTACAATACTATATATATGAAAAGTAGTAAATCCTTAAAAACTACCCTAGTGTTGTAATACCTTGTGGTCCAAGAGATGTATTATTGATTCCTTCTGTAGGATGTGTGTTATGATACTTTGTGGCTAGGGAGATGATTTGATATGGGTGCTATGTACCTTTCTTTATGATGATATTGAGAGAGAGAGAGAATTGGATTGTGATATACTCCTTAGGCTATGGGTTATGAGACCTATGAACTATTTAAAAGATTGATCTTGAGACATAATGAAAAACTACCTCCTCAGCTAAGAAGGAGTGTTGAAAATTTGGATAGCTACGGTCATTATTTTTCATTGAAAACATGAAGAAAAAAATATTTTATCATCCCTACAAGTTGGCTTCTCAATATCTTCAAACCGACTTCATTAGGGCTAATTAGCCCACATGAAACTCATATAAATTAGGCATCATTGGCACTGATTTGGAAATCCAATCCAATCAAGTTTGATCTGCAATTTTTAGAGAGAATCATCACACTTTAAGGAAAGAGAGGACTATTTTGATATGCATTGACTTACCTTTTGGAGTTGCATTGATTTTATTGAATCAGGAATCTTTGACACTAGTTTGACTTCTGATCAAATCATCTTGGAAGGTAAAATTTATCTGAAGTTTGTTGATCGCAGTTGACTAGTATTTCACTCTTATGATTGATACATTGACCAGCTTTGACCACATTCCAAAACAGTTGATTTGATCGAAACCTCTTGACTGCTGCATTGACTTTTCTGTGGAAAAAATTTTGGCCTATCATCTCAGTCACCTTAGAACTGAATTTCAGCCTCATTGTGTAAACTATCACATTTGAATGAAAGTTTAATTTTCTCCCTCTCGTTGACTAGTTTTAAATGAGACTCTATTGAGGTAATATTTGAACTTATTAGAATATTCTTGATATACTTTTGATGGGCATAATCTTTCTCTCATAAGGAAATAATTTTGGGTTTTCCCCTAGTGGATTTGCGCTGGCTGTGAGACTAATTATTGGTGTCTCTTTTCTATTGTTCATTATTTATCATGATCTCTATTACTGCTCTTATTGAAGAATTGAATTGAATGGTTGAAGTTTTTCATATATAGTTATTAATGATTGAAGCATAGAGAAAGAATTGATTGCATCATTAGAAGTAGTTATCAATTGTGAAAAGCTATTCTAGTCCTACTATACACTATATTTAAACAAAATGAACTATTAAATGAGAACCATACACCTTATGAACAACAAATTTAATCTATAACCAACATTTAACATGTAAATCACAACATAACAACTTTCTTGACATCATAAAATCAACACACAAAATCATCACATGTGAACACCAGATATAAGTGGAAATCCATAAATGGAGAAAACCATGTCTTTATTATTTTTGTGATGCAAAGGCAAGCTCCTATTCCCTTATTCCATCTGATTTTTTGTAGGCTCCAACCTATAGGAGGATTTTACCTCAATTTTTCTACAAGCTTCAACTTGCAAGGAAGCTCCAACTCCTGTCAATTTTTTGCAGGCTACAACCTTGATCTGGATCATTAGAGGAATGAGACTTAAATATTAACTCAAGAATTAAAAAAAAAACTTCCCAAATAAGTCACCCAACCTAGTACTACTATAGCCCAAGCGCGCTTAGTTGCAAAATTCTTATGAGATCTGATGCATTAATGTCATTGTGATCCAAGTTATTTAATAAAGGAAAATTCACAAATGTCAAAGGAATATTTCACAATGTTCAAGAGAAATATTTCAAAACAATAGTATAATAAGAACTCATGATATGGCATGATGCGTAAAAGAGATTTTGTATAAAAAAATTATAATAAGAATTAGATGCGTAAGAGAAAGCTTGCAGAAAAATAACACAAGAGGAACTCAAATATTCAAATATTTATTGAAAGGGTAATAAACGATGAGACTACATTATGATAAAAACGATGATTTACTCTACGATGAAGTTATGTATTTATACTTTTTATAGGTATCTTTCACCAAGAGGAGTATGCTTACATTTCAAATACCATTGTTTACAAAATCCATGGGTGGATACCATGGGAAAATATAATAAATTATGACACTATGGGTAAATATAATAAATTATGATACCATGGGTAGTTACCATGGTTTACAAAATCCATGGGTGAATACCATGAGTGAGTATCACAATTACAATGGTAAAATTGAAAGCATCTTACTTTAATATTATGATTTATTTTGTTTATTATCATGCATTATCCATGATTTTAATAACCATTGATAGAAAATTAATTATTAAATGCAATAATTATTTTCCACTTGAATCAATCCTCCCCCCTTAAGAAGCAATGTTCCAGGGAATTTTTTGTTGAATAGGAGTATAATTGTAGGTTTGTGGATGACCCAAAACCAAGTGTTGTTGAAGACATGGGTTTTTCATGGTGACCAATAACCATGGTTTTATGGATGACCCTTAACCATGATGAATGAAGATCCAAAGATAGAGATACTTTATAATACTTGTGGCCCAACTGTGATGCTAACAATGTGTGGCCTAGTAAATGGAGTTCAGTGGCAAGGGTTTTGTGTGGTTGACCCATAATGTGATGAACAAAGATATGAGAATAGAGATACTTTGCAATGGTTGTGGTATAACTGTGATTCTGATAGTGTGCGCCTAGCAAATGGACTTGGGTGGAATGGGTTTTGTGTGGTTGACCCATAATGATGTTGAGATAGTTCACTTGTTGATATGCTGGTAGAGATCCAATGGCTTATCTTTGTAAATTCTCATGATCCAATGAGATGTTGTAAAGGCTTCCATCATCTCACTCCTTTGTCGTGTAAGTGCTTCCTTGAGCAACAATTTGACAAGATCTCTTTCTCTGCCATTTTTTTAGTCCACCATGTGAGGTTGTTGGGGGGAGTGAGGACAACCTTGTAAAGGTTGCAATAGTTCAGTCTGAGCTCCTTGTGCCTTGACCTCGTTGGGAACATGTACAAAAAAATAGACAAGATCAACTGTGCTCTGATACCGCTGATCTGGATTGTTGGAGGAATGAGTTAAACATTGACACAAGAAAAAAAAAATACAACTTCCCAATAAGTCACCCATCCTAGTACTACACTAGTCTGATACCTCTGATCTGGATTGTTGGAGGAATGAGTTAAATATTGACACAATAATAAAAAAATACAACTTTCCAGTAAGTCACCCATCCTAGTACTACGCTAGTATGATACCTCTGATTTGGATTGTTGGAGGAATGAGTTAAATATTGACACAAGAATAAAAAAATAAAACTTCCCAGTAAGTCACCCATCCTAGTACTACACTAGTCTGATACCTCTTATTTGGATTTTTGGAGGAATGAGTTAAATATTGACACAAGAATAAAAAAATAAAACTTCCCAGTAAGTCACCCATCCTAGTACTACACTAGTGCTTAACTGTAAAGTGATATCTAATGCATTAATGTCATTGTGATCCAAGTTATTTAATAAAGGAAACTTCATGAATGACAAAAGAATATGTCACAATGGTTAAGAGAAATATTGCAAAACAATAGTCTAATAAGAACTCATAATATGGAATGATGCATAAAAGAGATATTGTATAAAAACATTATATGTGTAAGAAAAATATTGCAGAAAAATAACACAAGAAGAACTCCAGTATTTATTACCAAGAGTCATGCCTCATGTTACATTTCAAATACCATGGGTAGATACCATGGTTTACAAAATTCATGGGTGAATGCCAGGGGAAAATATAATAAATTATGACATTATGGGTAAATATCATAAATTATGATACCCTGGTTTACAAAATCCACGGGTGAGTACCATAATTACGATGGTAAAATTGAAATCATCATGCCATTAGTTTCTCACTTTAATATTACAATTTATTTTGTTTATTATCATGAATTATTTATGGTTTTAACAATCATTGATAGAAAAATAATTATTAAATGTGGTAATTATTTTCCACTTGGATCAAACCCACAGGAGGTTCCTACCTCAATAGGCTCTAGCCCATTAATTATCAAGTTACAAATTGAAATGAGACCACAATCCCCTGATACATTAATGAAGAAACATGCTGGTTTACCTGGTCTATAACTCTACATACCTCCATCTATGTCTTTGCTTCTTCTTCTCCTTAAATCTGCTTCACATTATCTTTATATATGTGTCGGGTAATTAATGAGAAACATCTTAATCGTCTCTCACACTATCTAACTCTCTAACCATTCAAATTCTAACCTCATACAATTTTAAAAACAAACTTTGATGGTCGTTAGTATTCCACACATCAATCTAAAATAACAAGTCTTTTCTATTTTCATTCCAAAGGTATCTCTTCAATTCCAAAACTGTTTCAACTCTTTGGATATTAAAAATACATAAAACAAATTCCAACATATTTAAATAACATGCATCAATATTTTTCATGCCAATAAAATGGATTTCAAGTAATTAAAATAGCATGCATTCTCTTGCATTACAACACCTTTCTTTTGATCACAACACCTCAACCAAAATCACCAAGCATCTCTAAGGCCTTGCCTCTATAACCAAAATCACCATGCCTCTGTAGATGAACTTATTGTCATCAATTATGTTTTGGAATATCATATTTGTATTCTACATGATAGCATACAATTGTCAACATCAATCTACCTCAACAACATTTTTTTCATTGCCTTTGCCTTTTCCTTTGCCTTTTATCCTTTAATTGCATCATGTCTTTTCCTTGCATCACAACAATATCTACAACATATTGCATCTCACATAACCATAATACATTAAGCCATACCAAGCATCAACATTATACATCAATCAAATCCTTCATCAACAACCCCTGCAATGCAAAATCAACCTTGCAACACAATGTACACACTAGCTTTCAAATTAGCCTCACATATAAAATATATGCAAATCTTAAACATAAAACATTCACTCTCTAATTCCATATCTTTTTTCTCTACAACATGCCAACTCAACAACATAGCCCTCTACAACAAATATTGTAACATATCACACACTTTGCCTTAGTATCTCTACAACACTGATCTTTGCAACATTTCTCACAAAACCATTCAACATGTACAATTCATCAAGCCATAACTCTCATCCACATCATCACAACAATAATCAGCGATATGAAAACAACAAAAATCAAGAAATTCAACATATGTATATGTACACAGTCTCAACTTCTCTGCAATATTTGCAACCTTTGCAACATAACCAACAACATAACTATATATGCAATCTCTACAACTAATAGCAATAAGCAAACAAGTTGCTTCATACATCAATTGACATCACAACACCACAAGAATAACAACCTAGTATCACAATATCACAACATAACCATAGCATCACAACATATTATGACAACATAAGTAAGCAACCTTTAACAATAAGTTCCTTCATGCCTTTTCCTTCACAACAACAGCTCCATAACAAATCAGTCAACAATATATGCAACAACACAGTGAATCAACACAAGTATACCTCAATGCATCAACATCTCCATAATTTATTATCTGAGAAATAACATGCTTAGTTGCACTTCCTCACACATATATGGTGACCACACTTCTTGATGTTACTTTGATGGTCCTTTGATTTTCCTTTGTCATCAATAACATTAATGCCAACACAAGTAGTAAAGGAAAAGTATCTTATAAGGATGATTTTGGTGGAATGGCTCAGAAGAGTTGTAAATAAGTTGCTCTACAGGGGATCCATTCTATGGAAGGCCCTCATGGACTCCTTTCCTTTTCTTTTCAACTAGCTTGAATGGAAAGTGGAGAAGGTAAACAAGTGATTCTAGGCAAGGACCCCTTTATTGGCAAAGCTCGTTGCTACAAATTATCTCAAGAATTAATACATCTCCTGAATTCCAAATTATTTTTTTACTTAAACAATATCAAAAGAGTGGATTTGGGATTGGTTGGAAATTTGGAATATGAATGGAACTACTTCATAAAGGAGTTATATAACAATGATGTTAGCTTGAATAACTCAAAGGATCTGCTTGTCCAGAGTTGGGACTCTTCTTCTGGGAGGGTGAAAGAAATTTTTTCTTATGAAGCCATTGCTCATTCAACTATGGTTCAGTAAGTTTGCTAGTGGAATATTTCGATTTGAAAATGGAACATCCCTAATAGGTCAAAATTCTACATATGGTCAGGCTTGAAAATTAAAATATTAACCGAGGAAAATATCCACAAAGAGGTTTTTCTAGGAAAAATCTATGTTTCCTCTATAGGAAACAAGAAGAATGAGTTGACCAATCTTTTGTAGGCTGTAAGATTCCAATGAAACATGACAAACAATTTTACTAGTCTTGGGTGTAAGAGAGAACATAGATCATACCTCTGAGGATACAATTCATATTTGGTTTGAGAAGCACAAAAATATTTGTTCTCTTCCATTTTTTTTCGGAGTTTGGTTACTCAGAAACAAGGTCACTTAAAAAAACTCAAGTAACAATATTCTTCAATAATCTTCAAAGGTTATGTCCCATTTCAGGGAATATAACCTGAAACAAATCATAAATAATCAAAGAAGGATCAATTTCCCTTTTTTTTCTCAATGTATTCTAGTTTGTTTCTTTGATGGTACTGCTCAAGGGGCTAGATGCAGAGGGGGGAATGATCAGAATATCAGGGAACAAATCTATACATTTTAGAATTGGTATAAGGAGAGGAACAAATACAAAATCTAAGTTCATTTCTTGTTGGGCTCTTTTTTTTCTTGGAGATTCCAAATGCCTAATAGACGGGTTTGCAAGTAAAGCACGACTGGAAGTACTAAACCTAACCTCATGGGAAAAGAGAATTGTGGAGATAAGGAACCACTTCCAACAAATTAGCTTTCAACACATACACAGGGAGCTAAATACAACAACAAACTTTCAATCAAGAAGAGATCTTACTATGGATACAAGTTACATATATTATGAATAACTTGTTGGAAACTCAATTCAAAGTACTCATTCTTTGCCTATATACCAGTCGGGACCCTCTATTTTTTCCAGTAAATTTCTAAGTCAGGTTTTAGTCTTTAGTTCACAACGCAGGGGTCTCTACAAGGTTGTGGTAAGCCACTTATACAAATTTTGGTATCAAGCCTCTATTCTTTATAGCCAACAATATGTTTTCAAATAAATTTTGTAATATTTTTGGGATTTATATAAGCTCTTTCACTCTTATTTTGGACAATGTTGTCCTGATATCTGTGGCAGCCTTCTCTAATGAATTTTTGCTCAAATTGTTGTTTTATGCATGGAATTTTTTTGAATTCATGTGAATACAAAAAGTTTATGTCATATAATATATATATATATATATATTATATATTATATATTATATATAATTCTTTTTTTAATTGTAACTCAAGATTTTTATATTCAAATATGAATAAGACATGCCATAATATCTTATTTGGACAACAAAAAGTATAATGAGCCATAGAGGCAGAGAATTTGGTATAAAATAGAGTATAATAGCTAAAATTGGGAATGTTATTATGTGTACAATTCAAATTATCTACTGGTATACAAGTATAAAGTTTCTAACAAAAAATCAAATTTAAATTTCATTGGGTACTAGTCTATTTTTTCGATTATGCTACTAATAATTCCTCGTCCTCTTGGCCATTCTCCTCCTCTAGTAGCATGTTGAGATCTAGGCGCTGAGAGGAACCTTTGTAGCCAATGATTACTCCATGATTTTGGGCATGATGATATTCCAATTCTTTCAAAAGTCAAACTTTTATTTTTATTGTTATTAACCACCAATTACCCTTTGCTAATATGACTCCATGATCTTCCAATAAGTCAGCCTATATGTTTTTATGTCTTAGAATATGTAAGGCTTTATATCGATCAAATTCATGAAGCAAACAACTTATTCTTGCAAGGAGAATCTTCAATTTCAAATTATTAGGGGATGAGTCCTTTGTGAATAAGATATGAGGAAAGAAGAGTCCCCTATAATAGTTAACTTTGTGGCTTTCAACGATAGTGTTTGGAGTAGGCATTGTAAAGGCTACCGGCTTTTGCTTGATTGTTTGAGGCTGAACCTACACCCTAAGAATAAGAAATTTCTCTTTTTCCTCTAGAGTGATATATTACCTCCTTTCTCCTACCACCCTTGGATTGTATTTTGAGGCCCCATCAAACAATATAACTGGATGAGTTTGTCCTAAAAATCCTCCAGCAAAATCATAGTCTAATATTTCTTGTATTTTGTTCTTCTTGGACTCTCAATTTGATTTGTTCCTATAGATTGAAGCCTTCAATACATGTTTCTTCCATATTATCCACTTCCTTGGAGGAATATGGGAAGGAAATGTGAGACTTTAATGCTTCAATTAGAAGGGAGGCAAGCTCTAATCACAATCTCTAGAAGGGATGAAAAATAGCTTTGTTTCTAGCCAGCCAAATTTTCTGGCATATAAACTTAGGAAGAGCCCACTATATATTTTAAAAATGGTTTACCTTGCATGTAACCTACATAATTATTACCCCACAGATCAAAGGGATTGATGATATTTGATGGCCATACAATTCGATGGGTGATGTTTTTTAAGACACATTCCCATATCTGCTTAAAAAAGCGTGCAATCTAGGAAAATGTGGGCTATGGTTTCTTCTTTGTTTTTGCACAAATAACATATTCAAGGCCCTAGTATTCCTCTTTTATGCAGATTTTTTGTTGTCAGTATTTTTTTGGTGGGCTAACATCTAATAGAAAATATTAATTTTGGTAAGAAAAATAGAGTTCCATATGCGAGACCACATTATTGGTTTGGGTGGAATACCATCCGGAAAGAGGAGTTCGCTACACCTAGAATTTATCATGTATAAGGAATGACGCCAACCTTTATGATCTTCTACTAATAAGAAGATGGGAGCACAAATAAACAAGTCATGTTCTAGATCTCGTGTAGATCCCATACTAGAGGAGACAAAGGAGGAGGGACCATTCCCAATACCAACCATTCCAACCTTCGCTTTCTAACCATGCCAATATATCAAACAATGTGAACTTGTACTATTCTCAAAGATTTTTTTTGAGAGGATTAAACTGATTGCAAGATTCAAGGGAAGAATTTATAAGAAGGGAGGAAGTCCATATGCTAAAATCACTTTCATTTCTAGGAGTCCAATTGAGGTTCAATTTGTTTAATGGGATAGAAGTAGATATTTGTCTCCAAATATGGGAACCTTCCTTAATATGATTTGGAGTTTCTAAGTAGGTTATCCTTTTGCTAGGGAATTTTTATTCACTAGGACTTGCTTCCACCAGTCATTTTTTCCTGAAATAATCCTCCAAGCTAACTTGTCACCCAATAATAAATTCATAAGAGAAATGTATTTGATGCCTAGGCCATCATGGGTTTTTTGAATGCATATCACGACCCATTTAATTAAATGAAATATTTTGGAGTTTTATTTATCACCTTGCCAAAGGAGTTTCCTTATTTCAATGAGAATGGAATTTCTAGTTCCTTTAGGAGCCAACACAATAGTGAATTGATAAAGAGGAAGAGTGGAAACAATAAATTGGATTAAGATAAATATTCCAACTGGATTAAACCATTATGCTCCCCATTCAAAAAAATTGATTTAAATTTGTCAAGTAACAGATCCCAAGAAGGATGAGGGACTGGAATTAGAGAAATGGTTATCCCCAAGTAAGAGAATTAGGACAAAGACTCTAGTACCAAAAATAACAATGAGTGACTCAAAATTCTTTGTGCATTATGAATGATATTCCATGTGTAGATAAAATTTTTAGATCCATTAATTATCCCTCCTAAGGCTACAACAAAATTTTCCAATACCAATTTGAAACGATTTGTAATGGCTATTGAGGCTTCCCCCAACAACAAAGTGTCATCAATTTGATCCCTCGTAATTTCCTTAGTCTCCTTTCTTTTTCCATATTTCTGCTCAAATAATCCAATAAAGGATATAGGGGGCACCCTTATTTTATTCCACAAGTGGCCTTGAAGAAGCCCACCATTATACCATTGACTAATGGAGATATCTAAGGACTCTTGATGAATGTTTCCATCTAGCTAATAAGTTTACTATCAAAGCCAAATTTTTTTAGAACAATAAATAAGGAGTGCCTTACTTTGTCTAAGACAATAGCCATATCTAAATTGATCATTCCTTTTTCTTTCCTTCTTTTGTTTAAGTGAATAGATTCTTGCACCAAAATGATGTTATTTACTCTTTTTATTTTAGATGCAATAACGTTTTACACAATTTTATAAGAAACATTACACAGAGAAACATGTTGAAACCTAGAAAAGGAAAAGGTATTGACCTCTTTTGGCACCAAGGTGAGGAAGGTGGAGTTGATCCATCCTCCCATTGTGGAGTGGTGGAACATGTAATCAATAATCCTACATAAGTTCGATTTGATAATCTGCCAATAGTGCTAAAAGAAGTGAGTTGAAAATCCATATGGTCTGGGAACTTTATTTGGTCTGAAATATTTTAGAAGTGTCCAGATTTGTTCTTTTATAATTGGATTCACTGATGACTCATTATCCTTTAGAGTAACTAGAAGAGGGATATTTTCCAGCATTTCTTTCTCAACCTGAGGAAGATGGGGAATTTATTCACAACATAAGTTTTTGTAGTGTTGGTAATATTCCTCGTTAATATTATCAAGGGAGGACATTTCTTTCTCTTCCACCAAAATTTATTTAAATTTATTTTTCCATAGCCTCATTTTTTATTGCTTATGGAAAAATTTTGTATTTTGTCTCCTACCTTGAACGAAAGACTCATAGATTTAAGCCTCCACATTTCTTCCTGTGCTTTCAAGGTGGAATGGTAAGATTCAAATGTCTTTTTTTTCCACCATTAGAATCTCCATAGAGCGAGGGTTTTGCTCCATCTTTTTGATGAATTGCTTCAAGATTTGACTTAAGCAATAGTGTCTCATTATCTTTAGCTCTATATATTTATTTTCCTTGTGATTTTAGAGCTTCTTTAGCCACTTTAATCTTTTGTTCCCAGATTAAAGTGACCCAGTGACCCAAATCATCTAAGACTTGAAGATAATATCATAGAGGCATTTTAAAGGGATCCAAAGAGGATTGAATTGAAATGGAAGAGACCCATAATGTATTAGTTCATGAAGTTCAAAAACAATGGGCTTATGGTTTGAACTTCCCAAAGCCAATGATCTAGAGGGTAGAGAGAAATATTGAAAGAGAAATTCACTATATACTAGAAAACTATCCAACCTTTGCCATCATATTCCCCGATCCCACACTCTAGTTGTTCCATCTGAATTTTATTTTTATTAGTTTGATATCTGGAAAGTCCAAATGTGTTATTAGATCTTCAATATTTTCTCTAGAGGGATCCTCTTTACTCCATGGATGAAAAATGGTATTAAAATCACCCCCCAAAAATAAGATTGGAGGATTGTGTTAAATCATCCATACTATGAAGAGAATTCCAACAAATCAATTTGTTTTGATAAGAAATTTTCATATAGACAATATAATACACATTTTGCAAAGGAAAATGGAGAATTTTGAGGGCTACCCAATGTGGATATTTCCATTCTCAAAGCTTTTGAAATATTGAAAGGTCCCAAAGAGTGTATACTCCTCATAAAACACCTTTTGAGCTTATTACTAAGGCTTCACTGCCTCTCTATGCATGTTTTCCTTTAATCAAATTCTCCTCCTCTTTCATTTTAGTCTCATGGAGTACAAGAATCGGGGGTTTTTCTTCTCTAATCATAATTTTAATTTATGATATTCTTTTTCATTCCCTAGTCCCCTACAATTCTAGGAGACCATCTTCATCACTTACTTGTGAATCTTGTACACACCCCCTTGGGGAAGAACTATGCTTATCTATTTCTTTTCACTTCTAGTGACTTTAATTAATGCCTCTTTGATTTATTTTTGTGTCCCAAACTCTAAATTTTTATTAGCTTGCTTAAAGCAAATATCTCTATTTGATTTTATTCTTGCTTTCATGTGTGGCATTTCAATAGGAATATCACTAGCAGTATCACTTCTAGAGAGATCCTCGTCTAGTGGAACATATAAAAGAGGGTACTTAATTTGTTACTTTTTATAATTATATCTTATTTTGAATGAAGACGAATTAGATACATACTCTAAATAGGTGTATATACTCTACCTCCTAATTTTGAACTGGTGACCTCATAGGAAAAAACTCATGCTCTTAACTAGTAGGCATGCTCGTGTTGTGCTCCTCATAACTTTATTTTATTCCTTAAAAATTCCTAATATAATGCTACATAATATCTTAATAATATTTAAAGGTTATTTTAATTTACTTGTGAAAGGATATAAAATTTGATGTGGGGTTTATAATTTTTAAATATATGAATTTTTAACAATTACTCATAACTATATATAATTATTTATTATCTAATATTTTATTTTTAATTATATATTAATCACGATTATAATATGATGTATTTATATGTTTTTTATAATGGAATGGTACAATATTTTTTCAAAAATAAAGTGATTTGTAATATGCAAAATTGGTTTTGCCATGTATGATATTGGATAATTAAAATAGTAAAGTTTTTAGGATAAGGTGCAAGACTAAACATTGATATGAATTACTCATAATAATATAATATTATCATTAACAATCGTGATTTTTATTTATTTATAATTTTTAATTATATTATTCACGATTATAATATGATGTATTCATATGTTTTTAATAATATATATATTTATATGTTTCTTTTTTTAATGAAATGACACCCATCTATTTAAAAAATGAGTAATTATCTAATTATGCAAAATTGGTTTTTCCATGTATTGATATTGAATAATTATGGTAGCAAAGTTTTGAGGATAAGGTGCAAGACTAAACATTGACATGACTCAATATTTTAGTGATGACCCATTTGTTAAGTAATTTATAATGATACACTATTTCATTCCAACCAATGTGACTTCTTCTATGTCATGGTATATGGTATCATGATACGAGACATCAAAGTTCGTTCTCACACAAGAAAGTACATGTTATATAGTAATGTATTTTTGTTTTAAATGGCATAGAGAAAATGTGAATGATGAAATAATTTTATCAAATGGATGTTAGATTAGAAATTGATGGTAACCTTGCTAGGGACTATAATTTTTTGGTATAAAGTAAATGTAAGTGACATTGTATTAATTACCCTCAAGCAATGCTAATGCTTGTTTAATTACATTTGTTTTAATCGTTACCCTAGAATAAGGCTAATGATTGTTTAATTTTCAATGTTGCAGGAAATATTCCATCACCCTCAAATAATGCTAATGACTATCTAAATGATTGTGCATGCTCCATTACCCTCAAATAATTCTTAAATTGATACTTCCAAAATATTGACCCTCAACCTTTGGTTCTATGGTAAATACATCAGTATATTCAATCATTCCTATCATCGATGTTACTTAGCGAGATGATGGCAGGAATCATGGATGAGGAAAATGAATGAATGACTATATACAAGTCCTAATTAACATTTTCAAATATTGATTATTGATAGGGCAAGGCTTATAACTAATAGGATAGGGATAAGATCTGTTGAAATTGGATAGACTTGGAAATGTAGTAAGTAACTATCTTTTTTAATTGGGTTTACAATCATATTAAATGCTCTACTATTAATTCAACTACCAAGTATGCAAGTTTTCAAGAAGCATGGTGCATTATGCAGGCTCCCTAAGCCATTGCTTGATGCCTTTGTTTACTTCTACTATTAATTCAATAGCCAAGCATGCATGTTTTCTACAGGGGTGGTTCACTCGGCAAGCTACATGAAGCCACCACTTGATCTTCCACTTCATGCAAAATTTGAATGGTTTCCAACAATGAAAATTGATTCACCTTGAATGAACTATTATAATTTAATGCAAACCTAATTAGATTTCATTCTATGAAGAGATAGAAGAATAAATTAAAGATACTTGAAGGGGGAATTATGTGGCTTGGTCAACGTCTCGTCGCCACATAATGGGAATGAAATGCCATCAACAAAACCTTACCACTTAGTGCAACATGACATTCTTTTGCAAGCGGTAGAAGATGAAGCTCTTGAAATTTAGAGCATATAAGGCACATGAGCATAGGTTTGTTGTTCAAAAGAAGAGTATTGAAAATAAAAATTAAGTATAGAAATATTTCTATTAATGGAAACTAGGTTGTTGAAATTTTTAATATAAATTTTATTATAGTTATTACTTTATCTCATTCACACACACACACACACACACACACACATAGTCAAATAGTGAGAGAAAACCGAAGATGTATTAATAAATTTTTCCTTACTACTAAAAGTTTTGAGGCCTTGGATGATAGGAGTGGCCCCACTTCTCCATTAGTTTCTATCTCGAGAACCTAAAAAAACATATGTTAAAGCTAATGATTTTGAAATCTGAAATGTCCTAAAAAATATGTTATCACGAAAATGCAGAACTAACTTGTTTGATATTGATTTCAAGAGCATTCAATAACTCTAAATTCCAAAAAGAATATCTGAGAAAATATAAGGAACTAATGTCTAAAATTTTTACCACATATACCTAGAAATCTCACCTCTGTCTCCTCAAAATTTTGTGATTTGAAATGTCCTAGAAAATAAGATATAGCGAAAATCTTGAGATGACTCATTTGAAGCAAATCACAAGACCAATGAAAAACACTAACTTCCACAAAGTATATCTCTAAAATTAAAGTGAACCAAGATCTAAAATTTTGACTAGATGTTCCCCTCAATCTCTCGTCAATATTCTCAAAATTTCACCATTTTAAGTGTCCCAAAGAAAAAGTTATAGTGAAAATGGAAAGATGACTCATTCATTCCACAAATGACTTTTTTTTCTCACACACACTTTCCTTCCAATGCTTTCTTTGTTTATGCATTATCATAACCCTTCATGAAAATTATTATTAGTTCAAAAGGTCAATGGTCAATTAATTGATTAAATAATTAATTCCCCCTTTTATTTTACTTTTCTAAACACCATGGGCAAGACCACGGGGTTGAAACCACCAGCCATGGGTTTGGAACCACAATTTTATTTTTTGACTTATCCTTTTTCATGAGAACACCTTTCTTAATATACCTGGATACTTATATATAATGTTGACCATATGATCCCTTCTAAACCAATGGCAACAATTTGTTCAACAATCTTCACATTTTCAGTGATGGAAATCCTACAATAAAACATATAATCCACTAAGAATAGAAAGAATTATCCAGATTGATGCAATACTCCCCCAACCTACAATGAAATAACTCCCACCCTTGTTGCAAAACTCCCCTTGTTTGCAACTCTACCCTTTTGACATGGATGGCAAGGGGATGCTCCCCCTGAAATTGTGCTTCTCCCAATTGTTGTCTAAAGCAAAGTCCCAATTAATCAGTCAACTAGACAAGAGAACATCATTATTTTTCAATCCAATAGTCTTTCTTAGCTACTTATTTTCAATCCAATAATCTCAGTACTTAGCTACAAATTGGCTATTTCCAGCTGGTGAATGGTGGACTTTAAGTCCTTCGTTTCAACATTGTTTTATAGCTTCAAGATTTTTTTCAACTGAGGATTTGCCTTGTCCAATTCCTTAAGGAAATAATTTTAGCTTCTGCCTCCTCACAATTATATTCCTTTTCCTTCAACCACATTTTCACTACTCCTTATGTCCTTTTCACCTCTTTTACTTGAATATTTAGGCTAGTAATATTCTTCTCTATTGCTTCAAGGCTTTGTGACATTTTTGATTTTGCATCATGATCCTATTCTTCATATTTCTACAACTTCTCCTTTTGTTTCAAATCCTTTTCCTAAGATTATTTATTTCACATAAGGCACATATGAGTTCTTCTTCAAGATCCATTTCACCATTTGTTTTGACATTTTATTCTTCTTCTGAATTTTTCATTTCTTTCCCTTTGTCTTCATTAATATTTGTTTCGATTGTAATAAAGAGAGTTTATTCTAAGTTTGTCTCTATCTATTTTTTTCAATTTGTATCATTTGTTTGAATGAAAATGATAAGTATGTTGAGCAACAATTCCTATCAGCTATCTATTATGACTGAAGCATTTTTTAGGGGGAGAATGATCCAAGGGTGGGGATTAATCAGACATTGACATCTAAAATCTCATACACTAGTGAGGAATCATAGGGGAGAGTGATCAAACATTGGTGATGAGTTTCATTTTGTATAAAGATATTGAAGATAGAGCATGATCATACAACAATAGTGGAGAAGAAAGCAAACATTAAAGATGGTTGTTGTTTTAGTCCAATGAATAATTATTAGTAGCTCGTTATATCTTCTTGAGAGGAAAATGTTAAAGAGATATATCCAGACCCTTTTCCATTGCTGTCAAATGGGGAGAATGAGAAAATAGTAGTAGGAGAGAGTATGCAAATAGTAGCAGCTTTCTAGGAGTGTTGTCAAGCAGTATTAAATCAATGACAATTAATATTTGGTAGAATTTTCATCAATGCCAAAGGGGGATATTCTTGAGAAAAGTGTTGTCATTGATGTCAAGCAATGTCAAGTTAAGGTGGAGTTTGTTGAGAAAATTGCAAGTTGGTTGTCATTGATGTCAATCCTATTCATTGATGTCAAACTAAATATAAGCTTAGGGGGAGCTTGTTTAGGTTTTAATTGATGATTTTTTATGTTTGTTAATAACTGAATGTATAATCCAATATCCTATATTTGAAGGAAATTTTTCAGTAGGTAAGTTGTTCAAAATCACATGCAAAGTGCTTAGTAGGATAGCTATCTCAAAGACATTTCCAACTATATATGACACTTTGTCAAACTCCCAAGGATTGGGGAGAAAAAGAATTTTGAAGTAAAGGAAAGTTTGGAAGTTAGAGAAGGATTCAAGGTATAAGGGATATTTGGGCACATCTAATAAATCTAGGGGTTGTATTATTTTTCTAGAACTAGATTCATCTAAACTTATCCAAGAAACACACACACACACACACACACATATATATATAATTTTTTGTATCTGGATAATTTGAGGGCCACATTATTTATCTAGAACCAGATTCAAGTGGAAAATTGAGCATTATAAAGGTTACATTAAAAGTTGGTTTTGTATGGAGATAAAGATATCTGACCATTCGAGTATTTGGAGGTTGTGTAAGGAAACCATTTTAACAAAACACCTAGATAGAAGTTTCCATTGAAGGTGTTTGGGTCATAGTTCCAATTGTTCCTGGTTTTGTGGTAGAAATTGTATATGGGAATCTAGGCCCATTGAAGACATGAACGAGAGTTATAAAAAGAAAATGTCGGATACTAGATTTCCTTAGGTTGGTGATGATGTGGTAGCAACAATAGGTTGCAGACTCTGAGTGGCTGACAATGATGATGTGATAACAATGACAAGGTGGCAGATCATAAGTGGTTGATGGTGATGATTTGGAAGACATGTGGTAATAACGTGGCACATTAACGAGATGACTTGTGGAAATTAGGGGAATTAGGCCTTTTGGGTGGCCATGTGGCCTATTTTCATGTGACAGATGTCACTACTCAAAGGATGTCATGTGGTAGGATGACATCACTACGATGACAACATGATGTTAGTAGGACATGAAAAGGAAGAGTGACTTGAAACTGTGATGATGTGGTATAACAGAAGACATGGCATAGTGGATGACATGGAAGATGAGTTAGTCGTACCTCACGATTTGCATCAGGGGTTATTTTTGCAACATTTTTGCATTGTTAATGTTTTTGGGCCAAAATGGATTAGTCACATACGAAAAATCCCAGAGACGCCTCCCCCCCATTCTATTAAAGGTAAAAAAGTAGGTGAGGGAAAAGATGGTTCATTGATTGTTCAATTGATCAGATCAACAAAGTTCATTTGGCACATGTGGAAGATGGTGGAGATTTAGTCACATAAGTGACAAATCCTAACCCCCCCCTTAATCATCGGATGTATAGGGGGCCCAAGATAGTTATTGATCGTCAATTTGTTTCTTTTAAATATAAAATAAGAGTACCATGGATTTATTACAATGAAATAAAGAGCCCAATGCTAAGAACCTGAAAGCTTAACTTGTGGTTATAGGCTATGAGCATATGCAACTAGGTCCAACTATTAAGGGCTTAAATATATTTTGGTATTCGATTACCAAAATCTATGTGGAGAATTAAAGGTTGTGAGCTAAATGAAATTAATATGTTGTCGAAAAGAGGTTGAATGTTGTTGTTAAAGAGGAGAAGGAACCATGAATGTGCACTATTGTGAGAATAAATTGTTAATGCAAACACCAAGCAAAAAAAATTGTTGTTACGGTTGAGTAGAACAACCTATAAAATGCTTTACAGGGAGTTGGCACTATAGAATACATACATAGTTCATAATCTTGATTGAGTCAAATGACCTGGTTGTTGATACAGTCAAATGGGAAATTTTCAATAGGTAAAATTGTGGATTGATACCCCTCGTATTTCAAGGCACCAAGGCTATAAAAGTAAATGTAAAAGATGAAGTAATATAGGTTTTCCCAATGAATAATTGATAGGGATAAGTTTGTGAAAGGGTTGAGATTGTTAGAGGTTGTGTTCATGAAAATTAGAGGCTGAGCAATTGGAACAATCACATGTTGTTGCAAAACAAAAGAAAATGAAGAATGCTAAGTTGCGCAGAAGAGCCCATAGTAGATCGCTATGTAGATCTAAGATCTAAGATGTTGTTGACTTGTAAAAGAAGCATATCTAAGTGTTGATAGTAAATATGAGATTGCAGAGAAAGAGTTACCCTAACATATCTGGAAAGTTGTGACCATATTTGAATCTGAGGAAAGATTTACTAAGCATATATAAGAAATTATGATCAAATATAGGTCCGAGGAGAGAATTGCAGAGTAGAGACAAAGTTAAAATCAGAAGTATAGATAACCTAAGTATATTGGTAGTGCAGTGAAATATATATCTAATTGAGATTTGAAGTAGTCAGAGCAAAAAAATACAAATTCAAAGTTTAAAGTGACATCCTAGCTATTGATCTCAGTTTGAAAATGGATGAAAAAAGGATCTTCTAGGTTCTAAAGGTTGGTGCCTACACATCATGGAGTCAATGTTGTTTCTCTTGGAGATAATTATTGGCTAAGGAATCATGCCCAATCATCTAAGTTCTTCTTTGATAAGTTTTGTCAAGAAGCAAGATTTTCATGCAATGAATCTTGAAGCTAGAGAATTACTTTCTATGACCCATAGGTCATGTCTTAAATACCACATATTCAAAATCTAAAAATAACGACATAAGAAAGTAGAAAAGGAACTAACTCCCTAATTAAAGCATCGGTGAATTCAAGAAGTCAGAACTCAAATAGAATCGCTTTAAACAATTATGCTTAAAGGGGTGTGCTAGTATTCATTTTAAAATACCATGAATGTAATAGTTTTACTCGTATAAGTATTAAGTGTGAGTGAAACAAACTATCTCTTGCACAAATCTATTTGGCTTACACAAATGAAATCCTATCCAAAGACAACTTTACATATTTCTGGAAAGAAAGCTCATTCAAACCTCAAAAATGCTATCAAGAATGAAAACTATGATGGTGAAAAGATAAGATAAATAAAAAAGGAAACCAAAAATTTGTAAATGCATCCAAGAACTAGAATCTTTATTGGTTATGAAAATGTCTTACAGACTTCTAGATAAAAAAATCATTCCCAACCCTCGCTTCCGAACCCTTTCTTTTTGGTTCCGCATTCTTTTATACATTTAAAAAAAAAAACGTTTTAAAAAATGTTTTAGTTGCAAGTATATAATTGATTGATAACCATAGCTAAATATGTATTTAACTAACTAATACAATGCCAAATATATTTTCCAAATCTGAATGAGTGTTGCAGTGCCTTTCCTTAGCCAGTACAAGTTTGAAGCTATTTTGTTTTTCCCTCTTTAATTTATAAGCTTGCTCTTCTATTTTGACTAGGGATAAATCAACCTAGATTTCATTTATATGGCGTTAGAACCTTATTATAAACCAAAAAATGTATTATATAACCCACTTTATTACTCTAGTGGAGCCCACACTAATTTGGTCCTGAATAAATATAAATAACAGATAGCCCATTCAAGGTGATTTTGCCTATTTGGGGTTCATAAGGAGTTTGGGGGTTCAACCTTTGTTTGGTGATCTAACCTGTCAAGAGGCCCAAACAAGCGAGAGGGCCCAAACACAGTTAACAGTTGACGACATGAACACAATTTAAGGTGAAAAAAACTTGACCTAGGAAAAATTTGAGGGTTGAATAAACTTCTATTGAATTTTCCCTGAAATCTAAAGCATATACCTATACTTCGACAAAGATTAGGCTATGTATTGGAGTTGGAGATGACAAAAATGCAATCCATTTCTACAATGTTATGAATTTGAATGCTAGGATCTGAAACCCAAAGTTCATTCATATTGAAAATTTGGGTTATTTCCTTCCATATCGGCTTCCTCATCTTCATGTATAAGTTCAAGCCTCAGTCAAATTGGTAGAAAGATGGTAACCAACTTCATCACAGTCACCTCGTGGTTTCTCCTCTAATGTAGCACAATCCTTCAATAAACATGTAGGTTGAGAGGATGGAACAATGATTCCCTCCATAAAAAATAAAATACCATGAGGGAAACTACAATGAAGATGAAATATAAAAGAAATATCAATTATGATGATAGATATGGTCTTCTAGTATAGTTTTTCAATCATCCAACATTACTCTAATCTCTTTGATCTCTGCCTCCATTTTATAATATTTTGTTGAGAGCTAGACATGCCATTAATTATACTACAATGCATGGTGGTATCTTTGCCCCTTTATACCAAGAGAAAGACAATTTAAGGAGGCTTTGTTATAGCAAATATTAAATTCTTAGGATGGCATCAAGCCTACATGCATATGAGATGGAACAAGGGATATGTTTAAGTAATTTCTCTCATTTTTTTACACTTGCAATAAGTTTATCAAGCTTTGTCCTCTAATCAACATCATTCCTTCTAACAAGTAGGACATAATGGGAACCCTTTATAGAATAAAAAACAATTGCTTTCCCACCAACATAGTTGAAAGATTTGAATGGTGATTTCACACCTCTTGGCAATTACCCCTTAATGTAGCCACCATGGAAGCTCTCCTTAAACATCAAAAAAACATTAATTGGGTTAGTTTGTGCTACAATAGATGCTTCCTTCAGGTGCGTGCTTGTAAAAAAAATGGAGGTCAATGCCTCCTGCAAGTGCATGGTTGAAAATTAGGGAGTTGGTGCTTCCTTTAGGTTAGTGCTTGTAAAACAATTGGTGGTTGGTGCCTCTTGCAAGTGGTTGGTACCTCTTGCAAGTGGGTGCTTGCAAAATCAAGGAGAGGGTGCTTCCTTCTAGTTGGTTCCAATAAACATGATGTAACTATTGGCATTATGATGTATGTGTTGTACTTGATGGCAACCCACTTGTAGCAAAACAACTCACTTGTATATGGTAACTAGATGAATCTACAGAAGAGATATCAGATGTGATAGAATGCAATGCAGGGCAGCTTCAAGGAACCAGAGTATAGCAGGAAAACAACAACGAATTATAGATCAGTCTTCATAGAATGAAGAAAGAGAGGTATACGCATGTTCACCATTGACCAAGCTATGTATACACGCACTTTCACAGAAGGAAAAGTGTGTATACTTTGGAAAACTAAGTTTTGGTTCAAAGTATTTGGTCCATGGTATTTTGATCCATGATATTGGTCCATGGTATTTGGTCCGAGGTATTGACCCTAGGTATTTGATCCAAGGTATTGATCCTAAGTGGTTTTGGTCCATGGTATTGAGAAAGGCCTAAAACTATAAAAGGAGGAGAAGATCATTAGGCCAACAGACACAAGCATTGAATATCTAACGAATTGTGAGATCTAGTATGCATGTTATTGGGTTATGGTGCATTGCTGGATCTAAACCAAGGAGGAACCTTAGCGGTTGATGGAGGATAATATCTAACGATGGATCGAGATCTTAAGGTGTAAAATGAACTATCATTATGTGTTTTTGCTCATGAATATTCAAATCTGAATACTGACGCATATATTATTTTGTAAATGATATGATCTGTGTATAACTAAAGTCTAGTATAGCTGCAGAATTATGAATTAATATTTGCAAATGTATATGCTAATTAGCTTTGAGGAAAGCACGTATACACATAGTTTCAGCACATGAAAGTAGCGTATACCTTATAAAATATGTTTTAGTTGTTGTTGTTTTCTGTTGCAGAGTTCTGGGTTCTGGTTACTGTATTCTGGTGACAGTATTCTGAATGATCAGATTAATGGGTTTTCAAAGTGATTGATTGATTCAGTTGTGGTTGGTTCAAAAGGTGATTGGTTGATGTAGATATATTTGATGATTGAATTACACTTATAATGTTGCTGATGGATCCAGTCTGAAAATTTATGAAACGTGGTCCCTGGAAGAAAAAGAGAAGGTCGTAGCCTTCTGTAGGTCGGCGCCTATGTACTAAGCAAACATAACGGCTAGTACAAGAGCTGGGGGGTTATAGCTCCCTTCCAGTAGAAGCTGGAGAATGAGAGAAGGTTGTAGCCTTCTGCAGGTAGAAGCGTGCATACTAGTATAAGACTGCACCAATAAAAAAATTGTAAACAAGATTTTCTTATTATTAAAAGAAGACAAAGACGATAGTAGCAGGTGGTTTTCACCCACATTGGGTTTCCACCTTATATCTTGGTGTTCATGTGTGTTGCTTATGTTTGATTCTTTAATCTGTTTTTACAGCACTGTCTAATGAATTCCTGATATACTGATTAAAGTTCAATACATGATAATTTGGGTAAATCAAAATATCTTTGCATATACACTAGTTGTATTAAGTACAGTTGCGTATACACGCTAGGTCACTGAGCTGAAGTAGCGTATACAAATCAGTTTTTAAAATTAAATTATTGATATGATAATACTGGTTCACCCCAACCACCCCCCCCCCGTCTCAATATATTTCCAACAGTAACATTAGGTTGGAACTTACATTTTCATAACAAAGAAAAACAACATTAGTGATTTTCTCCCTTTATGTGTTTCCGCATACATCTAGTGTCTCCATGTGTTTCATTTATGTATAGTGTTTATGGTATTGTTGTGTGGTTCATGTGATGTTAACATGGATAATTTTTTAAAGTTTGAATATTGTTTTTAATTGTGAAAATTGCCATAATATTGATTCACCCCCCTCTTAGTGTTATCCTACTTTCCATCACAAATAAAGTGTTCAATTCTAAATGTATAGGGAGTCTGACATCCTTTCTGTATACTAACATGTAAGGTGATTGTCCTAAGCTTTTCTTTGGAGTAATTTTATTTTCCCAAAATGCCTCCAACAACTTCTTAAGCTAATTTCTCTTACTCGAGGATATTATTTCGTTTGAAACTTGGATCAAGGACTTATTGGTGGATTCAACCAAATCATTGCCATGAGGATAATAGTTTTATGATTATCCCATCAATATTATATATTCTCCAGAAAATTGAGTAAACTTGGATCCAATAAAGATAAAACCATTATCTATCATAAACTTTTCTGGGATATACCAAATTGTAAGAGAATCTTTTCCTTCAACAATTCTATTAACTGTTTAGAATTTGCAACCTTTAATATCATAACTTCAGGCCATTTTTTGAAATAATCGGTAGCAGTTAAAATATATGAATGTCCTTAGTGGAATTCAGATTTATGGACCAAATAACATCTAGGCCCTATTGTGAAAAATGGACTCTTAGATGTAATTGGTCTCAATGAAACAAATATTCTTTTCATCTTTCTTATTTATAACACAGACTACATATTTTGATTATCATATAAGCATATTTAAATAAGGTCTCCAATAATAACCAACTCTGAACACTTTATGAGTAGTCACCAAAGGAGTGAAGTGTCCACCATAAATTCCTTCATGTAGCCAATGAAGAACTTTTTTAGATCTTTAAGGATTCAAGCATCTTAACAACATATCATCAATTGTTTTTGAATAAAATAACTGAAATTGAAACATAATTGTTCCTTTTCCTCTTCATAGTCTTATTTCCTTTGAGGTCATTCCAAACCAAAATTGTCTAGATTTTAAATAAAACAATGTCATTGTACCAATGACATCTTGAAATGAAAAAGTATTCCTAATCATTTTTAGGAATAATAGTTACAAGTTTTATGCCTATATTCATCTTACACAATCCTTGTTCTTTAACTACTTTTAATGGCTCTACTTTAATATCACGTTATCGCAATTTGGCAAGCCAATTTGCCCATCTTCCTTCCCTAGATCACTAACTAAGCATAGATTTAATAAGAGGATTTGGTCCATATACAATAACAATAGCTGATATGATGTAAGTCCTGAAGTGAGCAACAATTTTAATGCAGGAGTTTGTTTCTCCACATCTGAATATTTCAATTCCTAGCCATGTAAAATATTGCTCATAGATGAAATAGGAAGTTCTTCTCGATTTATATTTCTTTGAGTAATAATGGAAGCAATAATGTCTTCATAGGCAAAGGAGTATAGTGTGAAACCTCTTTCAAAGTTTGGACTTATGAAAATTGGGCTATTTTAATTTCCCACTTAATATTCATGAAATCCATTTTCATTTTAGGAATCCATTCAAAGATTTGATTCTTCTTCAACAATTTATTAAATGGACTCACTATTGAAGTGTAGCATGGTATAAATATCCATAAAAAATTATCTTCCTAAAATAATTGTGCCACCTTGAAGGTTATAGATCGTTTATAGCTTTTACTCTTTCTGGGTCAATATATATCCCTTGTTTACTTACAATATGGCCTAGAATTTGTCCTTGTGAGATAACAAATAGACAGTTCTTGGTATTAAGAGATATACCATATTTTATACAAACTTGAAACACTTGTTTTAAATTTATAATATGTCATTCTCTTAATTTTGAATATATTGTAAGATCATCCTAATCGTTTTCCTTGAACTTGCCTACTATGTCTTTAAATGCATAATCCATTGCTCTTTGAAATGTTTCTCTAGTGATTTTTAGCCTAAATGACATTCTAGGATATGCAAATGTTACCCATGTTGTGACTAAAGTTGTTTTATGTCGATCATCTTTAGAATTTAATACTTTATTGTACCTACAAAATTCATCAATCATTAACATTAAAGCTCAACTAGAAACTTATTAAAGGAGAAACTCGCTATTCAGTAATTGATAATAATTTTTTATTGATTCTTTGTTAAGGTTCTCAAAATTTACATAAGATGATTCTCCCCTTTTTTCTTTCTTACCACTACCAAATTGGATATCCATTCAGAATATCTTACTGGAAAAAAATAACATACTTTTTCATTTTCTCAACTTCAAGCTTGACTAGTTGCATCAATCTTGGGTTTATTATTCTGGGCTTTTGCAAGAATGGTTTAGTGCCTTCTTTGAGTGGTATAGAATGTTGGAAAATGGACTTATCATATTCCATCAAGTCATAATATGTCCATGCATCCTTGAATTCCTTAAGCAGGTTAAGGTAGTATTGTACTTCTTCATTGGTGCAACTTGTTCCCAACTATAAGTATTTAGGATTTTACGATGTGTCAACATTAATTTTCTAAGTATCTTTAACTTTTCTAACAAAATTACTCTTTTAAAATTTGATCTAGTGGTTGATTATATATTGTAAATAAATATTTAAGACAAGCACATTTCTTAGGAAGAGAAATCCCTTTTGCATCCTTCACAAAACTTGCATCTTGATCATTGATATCTTTTTTAGAGTGATTTGGACCTGGTTGGTTTGATGATATTTATTCTATGTCAAAAACAAATTCTCTAATATGTTAATAATTCCCAAGCACTTGTCAGTAGTCTCCATTATTAGGTACAAAAGGATAGTAGATAGTCTCTACATGAAAAGAGCTTTGAGATCTGTGACTTTCTATATTGAGGAGAGATGTTGGAAATATAAAGGAATTGGCCTCTTGAGTTTTTCTCATGGGCCAAAAATTAAATTAGAATAACTAATTTTTTTGAGAATGTCCCATACCTTGTAGCATATAATTTAAACCATTTATCTTTTATCTTACACATTTTCCTGATTTGATTTATAATTAGTTTAGAATCTCCCTTAACAATCAAATCCTTGATGTGAACTCAAGCGAAAAGGACCAATCCTTGAATTAATGAGTCATACTATGCTTCATTATTTGTGCAATGAAAATCCAATTTAAAATCATGTGGGTAAATGTGAGAATTCAAGCTACGAAATACAATCCCAACTCTAATTTTGGAGTTGGAACAAGTTCCATCAATCAAACTTTTCCATAATCCTTACGGAACCTCTCCTTCACTTTTGTTGAAATGTGGCAACAAGAATATTCCAATTTTATTTTGTCCTTGAATTAAAATTCGAAATTAGTCTCACCAGATGCTTGAAAAATAATTAATTAATTCATCTTGCGTTAATTAGTTGGATAAATTCAAGCTAAAAGTCTTTCTGAAGTCATGCAATAGTTATCCCTTAAATTAAGGAGATTATCCCTTAATTAAGGAGATAAGATTGAGTTGTATTTGAGTTTTAATTAGTTAGCTCAGTTTACTGAGTTAAGTCCAGTTAAATTAATTCCAAATTGTTTGAGGAACTAATTGTGAGTTCAGTCATTTAATGCATGCATGCATCCAACTAGTGTACTCCAGATAATTGAATATTCTCTCATCATTAACTCATGCATGTCTATTCTAAGAAAGGCCTAGTTGAGATTAAATATAGGGACATTGTACTATTAGTTGCATGAATTTTCCTATAAGTAAAACTCATGCATGCAGAAGGAATTCATTCCTTGAGGATTGGCAATTTTACAGGGTGTGAGATCAGTGTGAGTGATTAGTGTTACACTTGGTAACAGTAGGATCACCCAGGAAAAACTGCGCTAGGAAATAGGAGCTTGGAGGGCAGTGTGGAAGACTTATGAGAAGGCTATTTTGCTTGTGAGCATCTGTGACGATTATACTGAGAGCTTGCTAGCTGTCAGAGCTAAATATTTGTGTAGTTATGAGATATTTCCAACTTGTATGATAATACAGATAGTGGGGTTTTTAACTGAGGCTTTCCCTTGAGTATTCTTCTATGTTTCATGTGCATTGATTCTTCTTATGGTTATATGTGTTCTGATTGATCTTTCTCAAATCTATTAAGCTTCCGCAAGTTTGATTGTAAAAGTAGATTAAAGTATGTTGCTTTAGTTATATTGCATTATCAGGTTAATCTACAGTCAAAATTTCTACATGGTATCAGAGCAAAGGTTATCAGATCTGTGAACAGTATACTAAGAAGAGAATTTGAATTTTGAAGTTCGGGGTTGCAGGTACAAAATGAATTCATCTCATACTTTAGGTTGGTCAATGGCATTCTACGGATTGAGACTCGAGTATGCCTTGGAAGGCAGTTCAAATTACATAGCATGGAAAGATAGAATGGAAGTTGTATTAGAAGATAATGGCTTGAAGGATTTCATTGATCAAGAAATCCCAAAGCCAACTGCAGCTAATGCACAAGAGTTGGCTGAGTGGAAGAAGTGTGTGGTGAAGGCGAGACAGATCATCCAGGAGGGAGTTCGAGACCATATTGTCTCAAGTCTCCATGGGAAGGATACTCCGTTTTCAATGTGGAATACATTGGAGGACCTCTACCAGAACAGTAGCGACCAGAGGAAATTGGCGCTCAAGGATAAGCTTCGGAAAATCAAGATGGAGAAGGGTGATACTATTTCCACATTTGAACAAGCTCACCACTTGCATAGATGAGCTTGGTAGTGTGTGAATAACTACTGCCGATGATGATATGGTGAGCCCCACTCCTCAGCCTTCCAAAGAGTTGGAATAACTACTAGGACTCTATGAATGGGAGGGAGAAATTGTCGGATTAGGAACGACTGTGGTCGGATCTCATGCAGGAGTAGATCAGGAGGAGCACACAAGATGGTTCTCATCAAAGAATGATGATGAAGAAAATCTGGCCTTAGCAAGTAAGGCAAGGAAAGGGAAGGGGAAGGCTTCCCATTCCAAATCGAATTCTTCTCATGGAGGGAAGAAGGTTGACAAGTCTAAAGTGAGATGCTTTAATTTTCATGAGATGGGACATTATGCAACTAATTGCCCATCGAAGAAGTCAAGAAGGGATCCTCGAAAGGATCAGAAGTTGAGGCATTAGCCTCTCAGTTCGAAATGGAATTTATCCTCATCGCATGCATGGTGTCATCGATGGTGGGTTTTGTTTGGTATCTTGACAGTGGAGCCTCATTCCACATGATCGGCGATATTTTATTCAGCACCTTGGAGGAGAAAGACCTCAAGATGCGCATAGAGATGGGTGATGATGGAAAGTATAGTGTTTTAGGAGTGGGCATGGTTTCTTTTCAGAAGGAGCATGGAGCTCCTCTCACCTTGATAGATGTGAAGTATGTGCCTAGACTAAAGAAGAACTTTGTATCATTCACGATGTTGGAGGACAAAGGCTACGATGTTATCTTTAGTAAAGAAAAGGTGTTCCTAAGACACATAGCCATGGATCAAACCAAGAGGATTGGGATTCGGGTGAAGAATCTCTATAAACTAGAGGTAGATGATTGTGTAGCATTGAGTTCGAAAGCAGAATTGGTGCAAAGCCAAGACATTGGCGAGTTGTGGCATAGGCAGTTGGGAAATTTGCATCATGGGGCCTTGAAGATAATGCAACAAATATCTACATGACTTCCCAAAGGTAAACTTGAGCAAGTTGACACATGCAAATGTTGTACCTTGGGAAAGTACACCAAGTCTTCCTTTCATGATCGAGATAGTCAAGTAGAAATGATCTCAGGGTGAGTTCATACTAATTTGTGTGGATCATTCTCGATGGAATCCACAATGAAGCAAAGGTATTATATCATTTTCATTGATGATTATTCTCGTAAATGCTAGATTTATTTCATGCAGAAGAAGGACCAAACCTTCTCAAAGTTTTGTGAGTTCAAATCTTTGGTCGAGAAAGAATTAGGGAAGAAGATCAAGGCCTTGAGAAGCAAAAATGGTGGAGAATATGTCTCTCAAGAGTTTAAGGACGTCTGTGCAATGGAAGGAATTAAACAAGAGTTGACGACACCTCATTACCCACAGTAGAATGGGTTGGCTGAAAGGAAGAACATAATGATTATAGGGGCAGCACGGGCTATGTTGCATGACCAAGGCCTACCACTTCATTTGTGGGCTGAGGCATGCGACACAATGGTCTATTTGCAAAATAGAAGCCTGCATTGCATACTTGGGATGAAGACACCATAGGAAGCTTTCTCCGATAAGAGACTAGATGTGGGTCACTTCAGGATCTTTCGCTCATCGGTATATTTCCATGTGACAAAGGATTCATAGAAGAAGCTTGAGCCAACAGCTGAGTTGGGGACACTTGTGGGGTACAGTGATACACCTCATAACTATTGGGTTTATTTTCCTACCAATTGGAGGACAGTGGTACACAGAGATCTCAAGTTTGATGAGCATAAGGCCATGTGAGTTTCTCTTGAGAGGGAGCTCCAACTAGAGGCTATGGAGGAACTGTTGGTTCCTAAGGAGGAGGAGCCTCAGACTGATGCAGAGCAGCCACATGCAGAGGATTCAAGAGTGGAGACATCCACTCAAGCGGAGTCTTCCAGAGATGGACAAAAGCACACAAGAGAAGTTGACAGATTGTTGTCGGATGTGAGAGAGAATGTGGGAGAACCATCTTCTCAGCGTAGACAGAGGAGGTCACCTAAGAGGTACAATGGATACATGGCCCTTGTTGGGGAATGTGTTGAGACCGATCCATCTTCCTTTGAGGAAGCAATGTAGAAACCAATTTGGGTTGATGCTATGGTGGAGGAGTATGACTCCATAGTTCGTAATAGTGTTTGGGATATGGTTCCAAGACCGGAGAACAAGTCAGTTGTGAGTCCCCATTAGCTTTACAAGGTAAAGAAAGCTTTTGATGGTAGTTTGGAGAAGCATAAGGCAAGATTTGTTGCTTGTGGTTTCTCACAGGTCGAGGGGATTGACTATGATGATACTTTTCTCATGTCGCAAGGTACTCATCTATCATATCGATATTGGCACTATCAGCATAGATGGGTTGGAAGATCCATCAGATGGATGTGAAGACTACATTCCTTAATAGAAAGATTGCGGAAGAGGTGTACATAGAGCAACCAGAAGGTTTTGAGACCTTCGATCGTGAGTCGCATGTGTGTCGACTCAAGAGAGCTTTGTACGAGCTAAAGCAAGCACCTCGTGTTTGGTACACCAGGATAGACAACTACTTCACTGGGTTGGACTTCACAAAGAGTGAAGTGGATGCGAACTTGTACCACATCATGGCGAAAGGTAAGTAGTTGATCGTTGTACTTTATGTTGATGATCTCATATTGACAGGTGGTGATCAGTTGATCATGTCTTGTAAGGAGGACCTTGCAAGAGAATTCAAGATGAAAGACATGGGTCTCTTGCATTACTTCCTTGGCATGGAAGTATAGCAGAAGGATGGGGAGTTGTTTATTTCTCAAGGCAAGTATGCCAACGAGATACTCAGGAGATTCCACATGGAGAAGTACAAGCCCACGTAAAATCCTCTAGCAAGTAACTGGAGGAAGGAGGATGCTACTTCAGGAGAAGTAATAGAGACTACTGTGTACAGGAAGCTTGTGGGTTCAATTGATGTACCTAGTGAACACACGGCCAGATTTGTGCTGTGCAATGAACCAGTTGAGTCAAGCAATGGTTCAGCCTACCAAGATGTTTTGGAAGGCGGCAAAGCATGTATTGAGATACCTCAGAGGCACATCTTAGTATGGATTATGGTATAGACAGATAGAGGGAGTGAAGCTACAGGGCTTCACGGATGCAGATTGGGCAGGGAGTCCATCAGATCGGAAGAGCACATCAGGAGGGATTTTCAACCTTGGGTCAGCTACAGTTTCTTGGTACAACATGAAAGAAATAGCGGTTGCACTCAGCTTGGCAGAGGCTGAATACATGGCTGCAAGTCAGGCAACATGTGAGGCCATCTAGATGTGGAAAATTCTAGTTGGTTTGTTTGATCAGAGGATGGATCCAACTGTGATCTATTGTGATAATCAAAGTTGTATCAAAATCTTTGAGAATCTAGTATTTCATGATAGGTCCAAGCACATCGACATTTGGTATCATCATCTCTGAGACTATGTAGCAAAGAGGATCATGTTGTTGCAGTATATTTCGACAGAGGAGCAAGATGCTGACATTTTGACAAAGGCATTGTCAAAGTGTAAATTCGAGTTACATAGAGACAAGATTGGGGTGGCAAATAATCCCTTTCTTGTTGAGAGGGAGTATTGAAATGTGGCAACAAGAATATTCTAATTTAATTTGTCCTTGAATTAAAATTGAGAATTAAAATTTGAATTTAGTCTCATTGGCTGCTTGAAAAATAATTAATTAATTCATCTTGAGTTAATTAGTTGGAGATTTTCAAGCTAGAAGTCTTTCTGAAGTCATGCAACAATTATCCCTTAAATTAAGGAGATTATCCCTTAATTAAGGAGATAAGATTGAGTTGTATTTGAGTTGTAATTAGTTAGCTCGGTTTACTGAGTTAAGTCCAGTTAAATTAGTTCCAAACTATTTGAGGAACTAATTACGAGTTCAGTCAGTTAATGCATGCATGCATCCAACTAGTGTACTCTAGATAACTGAATATTCTCTCATCATTAACTCATGCATGTCTATTCTAAGAAAGGCCCAGTTGATATTAAAGACAAGGACATTGTACTATCAGTTGCATGAATTTTCCTATAAGGAAAACTCATGCATGCAGAAGGAATTCATTCCTTGAGGATTACACAATTTTACAGGGTGTGAGATCAGTGATACACTTGGTAATAGTACAAAGAAAAACTACGCTATGAAATAGGAGCTTGGAGGGCAGTGTGGAAGACTTATGAGAAATATATTTTGCCTGTGAGCATCTGTGAGGATTGTATTGAGAGTTGGCTAGCTGTGAGAGCTAAAGCTTTGTGTAATTCTGAGATATTTCCAACTTGTATGATAATACAGATAGTGGGGTTTTTAACTAAGGCTTTCCCCTGAGTATTCTTCTATGTTTCATGTGCATTGATTCTTCTTCAGGTTATATGTGTTCCGCTTGATCTTGCTCAAATCTATTAAGATTTCACAAGTCTGATTGTAGAAGCATATTAAATTATTTTGGTTTAGTTATATTACATTATCAAGTTAATCTACAGTCAAAATTTCTACAACTTTTCCTACCATATTTTGGATCAAGGATAGCTTAGTTTCCTATCCCTAAATCTATGCAAACTTGCATAAGGTTTGATTCTTTCCCTTCAAAGGAAACATGATTTCTTTGTTTTAATGGGATCTTAAAGAGAGATTCATAGTTATTAGGTAACATCATGAAACTCCCATCATTCATGATATATCCACCTATTATAGAACACCAATAATGACCAAGAAAAATTCCATAATTGGTTGGGAGATCAGCAACAATTATAGCCAAAACAATGTTCGTGTGTGGAGTAGGGCTTATCCATGCAAAAAATCTTTAATTTCACCATAAGTAGGAACCTTTCTTGAATCAATAGCATATATATATTCCCCAACTTCATAATATTTGGTATATTCTAGTCTGAAATATTGTATAATTGAGAGAGATATTATATTGTTTTTTGCACCACTATCGATCATGCAATTAAGTAGAACAAAATTATGATTTTCAAGAGGTGCCTTTCCTTTGACTCTAAGTGGAAATTACTTCGGCCTTTGCTAATTTCCAACCAAAGTTGCTTCTATTCTTGAAGTTGAAGGATTCATTTTCTCCAAGGCTTGTAGCAAGTTATCTCTTTGTTGAGGTATATTAATTACCTCAAGAAAAGAAAGAGTGATATGTAGCTTTAGGAGTTCATCCATTATGTTGCAAGTCATTTTCATTGTTGCATCAAATTATTTAATGTGTTTGTGATGGCCCTCAGTATTGTAATAACAATATTGCAACTCCCAAGAGTCTCAACTTTAATTATCAACCTGAGGTTCATATAAACTTAAGAGGGGTTGGCATTGTATTTGCACTAGGATCTATCATCTTCTCTTGTTGATCTTTATGTAGGTGGAAGTATTGAAATGAATACCAGATGCATAGAAACCAAGCTAACTAATCTATGTTAGTTTGAAATTTCTTGAAAGGTGTACCAAAAAAACTTCACTTAAGTTACTATGTGACACGTGACCCTAACAACAATTTTTGGCTACTTATGCTTCAGACCTATAATAAAAATTGGAAAATATGCAACAAAAATAACATATACGATCCAAAACAACAAACAATAATATATATCTAATGCAATAACCCAAATGGAAAGACTTTAAAATGAATAAATCTTTTATTGGTAACACCTGGTGAAGGAGATCTACAAAAGGGTATGCAAATCCCCCTCTATGGGATGGGCCCTTTGATGTTCGTGATGCTTTGATAATCGATTCTCTCTCTCAATATGCAAAAAACTCAAAACAATTTGGAGAAATAAAATGGGATCTCAAGTTAAAAGAGACGACAACGGTGACAATGATAATGATCATGGTGAAGAATGAATGGAAAACCCTCCTATTTATGACAAAGTATTGGGTTAATCTCGAAAATGGAGAATAATAAAATAATATTGACCAAATCAAGATCTAACCATTAGGAATACTTTATTATATTTTTTGGAGAGGGAAAAGATATTCAAAATGGTGAAATATCTTTATTTGGAAATAATTAACAAATAAAATGATTTATTAATTATTTCACAAGGATTAAGAATGGTGTGAAAATGAAATAATTATTAAATAGTGGTTTAACAATTATTCCAATAATAGAAATAAGGAATAAATAAATAGTGATTTATTTAATTATCCCTAGGAGATTTAGTCAAAAGGACGAGGAATAGTTATTAAACAATGATTTAATAATTATCCCTAGAGAAAATTAAATAAATAATGATTTATTCAATTATTCTCATGGGGGTTTTTTATTTTAATCATAAAATAATTTAATAAAGATGGTTTACTAAATTATTTCCCATGGTGAAAGTGATTTTACTATGGCAAAATTAATCCTACATGGTGTATTTCAATCCACCTAGTTAAAAATGGCTAGGTGATCATTTTTTGGTGATAACAGATTGTCCCCCAACATATGAGTGTTAGGAGAAAATCATATGACTGAAATATGTTGTAGGTTACATTTCCATGAGACACCAAAGGGGATTCAGAGAGAAATAGAAAGAATTAAAGCAATACAAGGAAGGACAAAAATGGAGGGGGCGAGACCTACTAAACTGATAGAAGTCTCCTTTTATGTTGGAGTACATGATCTCAAATGAGGTGAAGGAAGCATACCCATACCCATCAAGATAACTACTTACAAAGAATAATGGTGAGCACAAAAATGTTGGATTGTGCTAAAAAGTACATGATACATGATATGTTGGCATCATGGGCTAGAAAATAATATAATGAATCCCATACGCATAAGGTTCCTGGAAAGACATAGGTCATAAATGAACACAATAACATTTGAGTACGTGATACATAATTCCCATCAAGCTAACATGGTGAAGGGGGGGGTATCGCAACCAAAGAAGCCATGTTGAGTAGGAAAGGGATTTGAAGATATGAATGGATCATCTGAAGGAGACATGCATGTTATGGGTGTTGCAAGTGGTAGAAACCAAACCCATCATATATGCAAAACTGCATTTGAGGCTGGATCAACATCTGTGGACATATGGTCATGTGGGGAGATACCTGAAGGGACACTCCCTCATTAGGTCTGAAACATCTCACACACACATGGGAATCACTAGTACAACTATCTGGATCACCGAAGCATCAAGCGTATGATTCTTAATCATGCGATAAGGAGTTGGCATTGAGCACGTGAGAAAAAACCAAGTCAAAGGAAAATGATGATTCCCTTTGCTTGATTTGAGGCACCGAAAAAAGATGAAATATGGAACCAAGGTACACTACCCTCTAGACCACTCTTCTGGAATAAATGTGATGAAGTTGACAGAAGAGGGTCAGCTAGATTTTAAGGCAATAAGGAATCTTGAACAAAGGCATGAGGTATCGTAGTAGAGTGATTGATGAATTGACACTAGGGATGATGATAGAAGGAAACAAGATGAGTGGTGGATTGATGACTTCCCTTGTCATAGCATGATATGTATGGTTGACCTAGTAGCGACTGACTCGATCCCGAAGGGAATGGTCAATGACTTAAACAGGTGTTCAACAAAGATAGAGTAGTAGATTTGGAGGCCAAATATGAATATAATGGGATGGATGTGACACAATGATGTATGGAACATTGTAACTGGACTGAAGGGAACTCGAAACAGACTCCATAGATACAAGGGTGACTCATCTCGGATGCTCTAAAAAAGGGTGCCTTAATGATGTTGCCACGTGGGGGAGGCCTGGAGGGGACCATAAAAACATGAGTGAATGATGGTCACTCATGACAAAAATCAACATGTGAGACAACTAGTGAAAAGGTTAAGTGGTACTAGGGTACTAGTGGCTCAAGTGACAAAATTCGATTTTAATAAGCGGCAAAGTGAGACCTCATGGAAAAAATGGCTCCCTGGTGAAGTGTCAAATTACCAAAAGCAAAGGGAGATCCATTATATAACTCGGTGAGAGATTTCCAATGGTGTTGATGGTTCATTAGACCAAGCTACGGTTTGGTCATAATGGGTGACAAAAAAACTAGGGTTTCTCCTATAAAAGGGATTTTTTGCCCCCAAATCCAATTCATTTGCATAGTGATTTGTTGAAGAATTTGGAGAGGAGGAGAAGGCCCTAAATATTATGGAGATACTAGAGGACAAACCAACCATCAGAATTCAGGATCTGTGACTTTCAGGTAAATGGCCTTACTTGTCTAAAAATGACCTTAATGCTTCTTGGAAGAATGGTTCCTGGTGAAGAATTAAGGAAGGAAGAATGAGGGAATGAACTACTAGAGGAGGTCTAGAATCATCCTTACCCACCAAGTCAAACATGGGGTCTAAAAGGTAAGTTTGAAATCACATAGAGCATAATAGTATCAAGCATCTACGAAATGCAATGTGTATATGGCTCGTAGGAGAGACCGGTATGACAAACTATCTAAGGAATAAGAGGATAATTGACCATACCTAGATCATTGGGGTCTAGGTTGAGACTTATGATAATGAAATGAGAAGACGTCTAGGGGGAAATCATGCCCCCAAGCAGGGGATATTGCCCCCCGTTATATGATGATGGAGGGGATTGATCGGCTCTGCAAAGGTGGAATGATGCCCCTAGATGGATGAGTTTGTGGAGTGCCATTGTGTTCCAAGTGCTCAAATAATGGATTCAAGCATTTGGCCCTACTTGCACAAGATCCTGCAAAGAATCACGAGGAGATGTAGGGACATATGTGCCCCCCAATTTTGTATGGATAGAGGTAGCATTATATGGGCATACTAAATGTATTTAGAATAGTGGACCCTAAACACATTATGACGTGGTATGGCATTTGTTTATGTTATGATTGTCCTCTTATGGGAAGAATGGATATATACCATTAGAGAAAGGAAATCATGGATTACCAATATCATTTGGTACTGCATATATAAGTCAAATGGACTGAATTTATGGTTTCATATACATGGTTTCACCATACCAAAGAGTGGCTTTGGATATAATGAATCGATGCTCACCTAGAAAACACAATGTTTTGCCAACAACAATGTCTAAGGGATTGGGTTTTTGATGTAAGATGGAGGAATGATTAAGTGGATCGTGCCTAGAGTGATATGAAGTGATATGGGACTCCAGAGGTTCTTCTAAATGGGGAATAATACTGGTATTAGAGTCAACATGGCTAGATGCACTAGGAGGGTTGGGGAGAATTTCTTCTCCTAGACTCTAAAAAATGGATGCCCCCTTACCCAAACATTGTGTGGAAACGTAATGGCCACAAGATGGATGTGGTTCAAATTCATGGGTTCACGGTAAAGGGTTAGTGAACCAATTTACCTCACCATGGATGAAGTATTTCGACTCCACATCATGTTGGTCATGAGTTTGCTACAGAAGGAAGTACATGCAATGGTTCATATCATCCCAAGGATAACCAAGGGTGGTCATGGCTTCCATGATGCCTTCATTAGAATGGAAGATGGGGGGACTGGAGGAAGGGAGTCTTCATGAGAGACAAGGTGCACATACACATGATCATGGTTTGGGGACATATGACTAGTAGATGGAAGATTTGTCGATGTTGAGACTGAAGTGTTCATCGAAGAAGGTTCAACAGAATCACAATAGGAGACATCAAGGGAGTTCCAATGCATCGCTCTCATGGATGAAGATTGGTAGAGAATGGTAGAGATGTTATCTATCATCTTGACATCAGGGGGAGGGATCACAATGGGTGGTTGAGAGGCCTCATGTTCCGATGTAGGAGTGGGACCAAAATCCACAGGTAGAGGAGAGGTGGAATCACTACGAGCGACCTTTAATTCAAGAAGCACTTGAGGTGTATCACGGAAATATTTGAGATGGGGACAAAGATGAGATAATGGCCATAATTATCACACAAACCACAAGGGTGATTCATGAATAATGATATGTTCTTCTTAGCTTACTCAGGTAAGGTGACATGGACCTTAGGAATGTTATAATTACGGAAGGTATTAGAGACCACATTTTTTATATGAGGGAGCTCAAGACAATTATTGGTGGCATGAACACAACATCACAAAAATCACATGGAGGAATAGGCTTTGGCAGCTTAGGAGGAGTTGGAGTTGCTGGGGATGACTTGTCTTTGGTTCCCTTTTTCTGGGCTTTTCCCCCCTCACCAGATGTTTTCACAATAGGAGTAGGTTCAGGTTGAGGTTGTTGTGGAATTGAAGCAAAGGCAAGGATATAAACTACAGGTTGGAATGGGGTCAAAGTAGTTTAAGGTTTGAGTTGATTCGGGGGAGTATTTACGGGAGGATCGATGTACCATACTGGGATCCATAAGGTAATGTTAGGTAAACTCAACGTAGCCATGATAGGTGTAGAATAAACTCCAGGGGGGAATAAGAACAATATCTAACCACAAGGGTAATGGCCTAGGGGAACTGCTCTGAGATGGTTAAGGCCTAAGGGAACAGTTTCGGGTAGAAATGGATTAGGAGAGATACCAGTAGAATGAAATGGTCCTTGAGGAGTAGTACCAGAAGTCTGGGTTGAGTTGGGAACAACAGGTTGTTGAGGTGTTGGTTGTTGTGAAGGCATACCAAATTGTTTGTGTGTGGTCTGTGATGCTTGGAGCATGCAAACATTGGACCCGAATCAAAGGAAGAACTAGAAGAATAAGTGGAATTAGAATCATAATGATGACTCAATGGAGGACTGGGAGGATGTACTCTAACTAAACGAGTAGGACTAATATTTCTCAATGAAAACTGAGGACTAAGGCCTCGAATTCTTCGCGACAAACACCTAGGGGGCGCAATGATTTCAAGACAATGATGAATGTAAGGACTAAAGGGTGATGATATGGTCTGGATTTAAAGAGGAGTGCAACAAATTACAGAGATAACCATAAATACAAAGATGCGGTAGAAATAGTACTTCATTTCATTAAATGTAAAATACTGAAATATGATTACAAACAGAAATAGAAATAAACTAGCTCGGGCGATGGTAGCTTATCTCTAAGAAGAGATGTAGCGGCTACATGCCTCTCAACTATCTTACAATGAGGCTTGAAGGCCTATTTATTATTGAGAAACAATGGAAAACCCTAAACATCCAAAAACCTAACCCT
>APFE030871756.1:52536-72254 GCA_000404065.3 Pinus taeda
AACCATTTATCTATGACATATGCATCTATCCGACCCTTGAATATGGGGATTTCAAAGTTAACTTGTACCTTAAAGCGTGTGGCGTTTCTAGAGTAACTATTGGAAGTAGAAACGTTGCCCATGGGTAGCCGCTAAAGGATCTGGGCAAATTTTTCCATCATCGCATTCCTCTGTCGCTCAAGGGCTTCTTCGAGCAAGATTTTGATAGGATATCCTACCCCCTCGTATTTCTTTTGATCCACCATGGGAGGCCATTAGGATTTGCAAGGTTGGTCTTGCAAAGGTTCAACCAGTTCAAGCCTTAACTCCTTATATCCCAACCTCGTTAGGGACATGCAATGAAAAACAGAGAAAGAGAAGATCACTCTGATACCACTGATCTGAATTTAAATAGGAACACAAAAAATTATAGAGATAACCATAAATACAGAGACGCAGTAGAAATAATACTTCATTTCATTAATGTAAAATACTTAAATATGCTTACAAACAGAAATGGAAATAAACTAGCTCAGGAGATGGTAGCTTATCTCTGAGGAGAGATGTGGCGGCTACATGCCTCTCAATTGTCTTACAATGAGGCTCGAAGGCATATTTATTGTTGAGAAACAATGGAAAACCCTAAACATCAAAAAACCCAACCCTAGCAGATGAAGTGCCAAACTATGGGACTAGTTTTGGGCAAATTGGTACATCAACTTCCCGAGGTCATAACTTTGGCATACGATCTTCGTTTGACGTGCACAATACCTCATTAGAAATATCTATCCGAGGAATAAAACTTTGGGATTCAAAACATTGGTTTTTGGACCCGTGTTCCTCCCATTTTTCCCAAAAAACGTCGTTTAGGGCCCCAAAATAGCTCCAGAAGTTTAGGACCTGAAAAACTGCTAAAAATAGTAAATTGTTCTATAATTAAGGAAACAGAAAAAAATGAAAGAGATAGTTGTGAGGGCCCAAGTGGGATAGGTGGGTGGCCACCAACATCCACCTGGATCATGATAGGAGTAAAAGAGCAACAAATAACAAGAAAACACCTAGTGGAGTGGTGTCAAGTGTAAACTAACTATATTAACTATGTTACTCTAATACAAGAAAATACGTCCTATCAAAGAAAAATGCCTCTAGCCTACAAGTGGTCTAAATCCTGAAACAAACATAAATCTACTATTTCAGATGACCTTTCAAAGAATTTCTTACTTGACGAAATCTCATCCCCACAAGCAGAGTTGTCCAGAGAAAGGTAGGGTAGAGAACCAATTGCTTCCCACAGCCAGTCCTATAGGGTGTTTTCCTAAGATTGGTCACTACGATTACCTTCGTCCCATGGGGGTGGTTGAGTCTTAAGCTTCTTGGTGATCATCCAATGCATGGGATTCCCTGCCTCCGATTGGGTAGCCCTGAGGAGAACCACTCGCCTGATGACCTAGCCTAACCCCCTCTGAATCGGGTTTGTAATGCACTTCGACTTTGGACCATGGGGTGGTGAATGATTTTAGGCTCCCTAATATGTCAAATTATATGTCTCAATGAAATCAATCGATGGGTGTTACTGGAAGCCTATCCCAGTGATCATACACCTAAACTACAAATATTGTTTGGCCTTGGTTCCTAAGTGGGCTTACTCTATGTAGGTTGAGTTATTAAAGCGTAGTGTTTTAAGTCTTGGCTTCACAGTGTGTTGATGGTGTTGGACCCACCAACTTGTCAAGGGATATCCCTAGTAAGAATTCACAGCTAGACCTCAGACCGTTTTGAGTAGGATTCCCAATAGTGGGTGGTAAAGTTATGCCTTAACTACGATAGCGTGCAGAGGTAAGTGTGATATCTTTATCGGAAGAAAGTGTGTGACATTGCAGTGAGGCAAGTGAGATGCATGGGGGTTCTAACACATGGAGGGGAAAAGGAAGTGCATCCCTTAGAAGCTCGTAATAGTATGCAACCTGAAAGTAACACATGGTCAAAATGACATCACAAGATGGAAAGCAAAATAGTTCACAATCCAAAGTAACGGGTTAAACCAACAACACGATTTCAACAAGATTCATACAATCATATAAAAAATAGTTCATACACGAATGTGTATGTTAAATAGCATACATTTCTAAAGAAACCAGAATATTCCAACTACAATAACAGCATATGCATGAAAATGTGTTGGCTCTGTTATATTATATATAAAGTGAAAGCTCCATCCATACATACAACCATGATAGCCACTAGCCCAAATAGTGGAACATTACAGTCAACACCATGTTGGCTACGTGGGGCCTAACCCAGGTTCAGCAGTGATTTTAGCCAAGCAAATCCCAGTACTATTGGCCCTTTCGGCAACAGTCCGCGGAGCGCGGGCTGAGGTCTCACCTGAAGTAGTATGGGAGGGTGCTGGAACCAGGTTTCTGCACCCTAGGGATGTCCTAATGAGGGTTCCAAAGGTTCACAATCCTAATCTGCGTGTTGCGCTACTCCGCTCAACTTTCTATTCTTCGCAACCTATGCGCCCTTTGTGAATACCATGTTATTCCAATCCAATCCTTACTATGCTATTATATTATTTCTTAGTTTATGCGAGCCCAATATTCTTATTACTTGTTCAACTTTCAGATTAGCACGTGTACTTAAAATCAATATAAATGCATAAAGATAACCAGAACATGGAAATACAGATCTACAAAAAGATGCACAATATTATGAATCAATCTTATCTTTATTAATACTCAAGTTCAGTTACAAGCCCGACTTCGCCCTGCGCACTTAGCTGCGGACTCTACTAGGCCTCTGCGCACTCAGCTGCAGAGCCTCTACCTATCACTACGACCCAATACCTTCAGATCCACTTCTATCTTCTAACCATGCCTTCGTATCTATCTATTACTTGTCAAAAACTAAGATCCCCTTTATACTTAGAGCCTCGCACTATTTATACAATCCCATGGTTCGCAGACCATGAGTAGGCCGACACACTTTACATTAAATTACATTATCTTAGGGCAGACAACCCTAGACTCTTGCACTTTGTGCCCGCATTTCGCGGGGTCTTTACATTACACTTGACCAAAATTCGAGCTTCAAGCCCCAAAAACATGTTATGGAGGGATCCACTTTCCAATAGGCCCCCAACACAATCATCGTGACTCCTCTCAAGTCACTCTGCTGGTGTGGTGATCTTTGCATGAAATCCATCTAACTATGCCTATGCGGCGCGAAGGTCCGCAATGCACTGCTCTGCCGTCCGTTGGATCTGCTATGCTCGCTCGGTTGAATGCTCACTGTCAGGGTCAAATCCCTGTCTTAGGTCATGCATTTCTTTCATGTGTGTGAGTTTTCCTTCGATGTCGGTCGTGATAAGGAAGGCCTACGTGGGGCCTAAACCATTTGTTGGCTACGTGGGGCCTGACCCGGGTTTAGCAATGAGTTTAGCCAAGCAAATCCCGGTACTACTAGCCCTTTCGGCAATAGTCCACGGAGCGTGGGCTGAGTTCTCACCCAAAGTAGTATGGAAGGGTGCTAGAACTAGGTTTCCACACCCTAGGGATGTCTTGATGAGGGTCCTGAAGGTTCGTGATCCTAATATGCGCATTGCACTGCTCCGCGCAACTTTCTATTCTTTACAACCTATGTGCCCTTTGTGAATATCGTGTTATTCTGATCTGATCCTTACTGTGCTATTATATTATTGCTTAGTTTATGCGGGCCCAATATTCTTATTACTTGTTCAACTTTCAGATTAGCACGTGTACTTAAAATCAATATAAATGCATAAAGATAACTAGAACATCGAAATATAGATCCACAAAAAGATGCACAATATTATGAATCAATCTTATCTTTATTAATACTCAAGTTTAGTTACAGACCCGACTCTTCTCTGTGCACTTAGCTGCAAACTCTACTAGGCCTCTACGCACTCAGCTGTAGAGCCTCTATCTATCACTACAACCCAATACCTTTAGATCCACTTCTATCTTCTAACCATGCCTTCGCATTTGTCTATTACTTGCCAAAAACTAAGACCCCCTTTACACTTAGAGCCTTGCTCTATTTATACAATCCCATGGTCCGCCGATGATGAGTAGGTTCTAACACATGGGGGGGAAAGGAAGTGTGTTCATTATAAGCATGTAATAGTACGCAGCCTTAAAGGAACACATAGATGAATGACATCCCAATATGGAAAGCAGAATAGTCCAAAATCCAAAGTGACAGGTTAAACCAACAACACAATTTCAACAAGATTCATACAATCATATACAAAATAGTTCATACACAAATGCGTAAGTTAAATAACATACATTGCCAAAGAACCCATAATAGTCCAACTACAATAATAACATATTCATGAAAACGTGTTGGCTCTGTTATATTATATATAAAGTGAAAGTTCCATCAATACATACAACCATGATAGCCACTAGCCCCAATATTGGAACATTACAGTTAATGTCGCCTGCTCCTCCAAAGAGATGTAATCACTCTGCACTATGGAGAAGCCAAGGCTCGTCACAATACTCTCCAAGCCCTCTCTAAGAAATACCTAGTAAAATATTGGCTCCCAAAAGCCTGTATTGTGAGTTATGAGGTTCTATATATAGCAAAAGGTGGGTGACCCTTGACATTCCCCTTTGACTCTTGAACTACCCTCATGATTACAACAATGATTGTTCATATTCCACTAATGACACTTGGAATTTCACTTACAATACATTTACAATAATACAACATTTCCACATATACCCATGTGGGATAAAATAGGCTTGAGTAAGCCAGACAAGACAACACTAAGACTTGGACAGCTGTGGAAATACCAACTCGGAAACATCCTCTTGGTGATCTTCATTGACGAACTAATGCCAAGCTTGGTAGTGCGCAATGGTGTCTGTGTACTGTTTGATGATGTCTTTCTGGAAATGAACTCTTGCCTCCATCACTTCCAGGTATACTGATCTGGAACCTCTCTCCAACTTATCCTGTAACATGCGCAGCTTAGTCCTGAGTATGGTCGGACCGATGACATATCTCTGCATGTTCTTTGCACTGATATGCAAATATGTGTTATTTTGCATGTGCATCAACTGATCAAAATACATGTCAAGCTCCAATCGGACTTGATTCTTCTCTTTGACTTTATTGAGTGTTCCAATTGACAAGGTGTTGTACTTTCTCACCATGAAATCTAAACTCCTGAGCAACCATGTGTACAAAGCCTCAACATTGGTGATGAGCGGTGGGAGTTCCTCATAGTTTCGGATCAGACTTTGGATGCATGCTTTGTCCAAATCTACCTGTGGCTTCATCATCTTTTGCAAGTGAAATGTGGCTCCCTTGTACCTCATTGTCCATGTTTGTGCATGATCAACAGTGGCATGTATGTTTGTGAGTGCATGCACTATCTTGATGCAGTGCTACTGATGACCATGTAAATGGACAACTACCTTGTCATATAGTCTCTGCATGATTGTCTCAAGTGCTGACACTTAGCAAGTATCACTTTCTTTATCTCTGCTATGGAATATCTTGTTGATTGTTCCTCTCTCTGCCTGGTTGCTTGCAATTCCTTAGCCATGTGCTCATTTTCTGCTATCAATAACTTCACGCTTGAGCTGATGGCTTCGGCATAAAACTTTGTAACATCAGCCAAGGTAGTTGGATGTCTTTGCACATCTAACACAATCACCCATTCTTCAAAGTGTGTAGATGATGCATGCTCATCCGGGATGTGCGCTTTACGCGACTATACAACTCTATGTTGTGACTCATCAAAGGTTATGGTGTACACATATATTCCTTAATCATCCTCAAGGAGAACAGTATCCCCTTGTTCACTTGGGACTTGCTCTACTACTGGAGCTGGTGAAGCCTGTGGGGTGACTTTGGTTGCTTTTGTCATGAGGTCAGTTTCCTAATCTTGTTATGGTTGTTCCATATTTTTGTCCATCTTTTCATCCATCGGTTCACCCTTCCGAGCAAGTTCCTGTTCCTACGGCTGCTCACCCTTTTCATCATCTAGTGTTGGTGGATCTGAGTCTTCAACCTGTATTGGCGTTGTTTTATTTGTATGAGTGCCTTGCACTTCCTCTTGTTCCTATTACGCTTCCTTCTCTCTTCTATATAGCTCTTGTTCTTCTTTGATTCTCTACTCTACCTCCCACAAATTTCTCTCTACTTATTCCAGTCTTTGCTTATCTCTCGTTTTTTGCGCCCCTCTCCTCTCACGTTGTCATCTCTTTGCCTCAATCTCCAAATCTACTTTCTCAACAAGTGGATATTCCTTAAACTTATAGCTTTGCTTTGCCTCTGTGATTTCGGAAATATTCCTCTTGCCTTTGCTTTACGCAAGTTTGCTACTTGTTGTTGTTGCCTTGATTGTTGCTAGCAACTCTACTGCCATGTTGACCGGTTCATTGAGCCTAGAGGAGTTATAGCAATATCTCCAAGGGTCTTTCTCTAGTCAATGATATGCCCTGTGGATCCAAGGATAGTACACTCTCGTATAGTGGTCCTTCCATAAGCCATGTCGATCGTACGAACTGAAACTCTTGTGTCGAACTTAAACTTCTTGAAGTCCTCAACCTTGACATCTACTTCTTTCAAAATTTGGATCGCGTACAACCCAATTCACAAAGGAAGCATATGCCATGGTGCCTTCTTCTTCTTGTGAAGTCCAACTAATAAACCTGTTGAGATGTGGTATGCAACCTCCTACATGACTAGCTTGTTCGTGGCAAACTTTTGCAACAAATTCAAAGCCTTCTCCATGTTGTACATCCTAAGGAAGGTGCCATCGGGTGAGGTGTACCAATATGCAATGTTCAGCAATGCCTCCATCACTACCTAGGACATGCAAGATGGATCTTATTCAAATATCATTGTGTATAGAGGGGCAACGAAGTGGTCAGATAGCCTAGCCATGACTCCTTGGTAGCTGCACTCTGAGATCAACTTGTAATATATGTTCATAACGTTCTCTGAAGGTGTCCATGCCCAACCCATGCGAAGAAACTGTTGATAGGCACAAATTGCATCGAGTAGGTAGGTTAACATGAAGAATCTTGCTTGTTGATCCTTGGGTGGACTCAAGAATTCGATACATGCACTTTCACCTAAAGAGCCAACATGTTGGACCAGTTGAAATGCTTTCCTTCACTTACCAACTGATCCAATAGAACCACCCAACTCTGCAGGAAGGTCTTTGTACTCTCTTGGCCATACAGGTGACATGCGAAGATGACCAAGAGTTGGTAAGCCTTCCTGACTGTCTTTGTCTTTTATATATGGTTGAGTGTCATCTTGAACTTTGATCGCTCCCTTACCCAATGCTTAAATATGTCTCTTGTGTTCGCACTGTTGTTGGAAGTGTAGAACGGTGCATCCATCATGTTCACCGACTACAGTAAATTATACATATGCTGATAATATTCCACCCTGAAGGTAGCAATATCCACTCCACTAGCACTTCTCAGTATCATTGTCTCAACATTAGTGTGTGAGACAATCCAGTGGATCATGTCTATGCACTGGAAGGTGGGATAACTGCATGCAACCTTGTACAAGCCTGACTTATGAATGTCGACATAAACATGACAATCCTCCAGATTCTCCTGAAAATTGCCTGCAAATATAGTGTTGATGTCTTTCCATGTGATATTGATGTTTCTCAATGAACAAATGTGTTTATGCATAAATGGAAAAGCTCATAAACACTTGTTCAACCACATATCTAGTACTGCTTTCAACTGTGTCGTTTGATCTAGCTCTCTTGGAGGCCATGTTACCTGTACTGCTAAAAAGGTACTCAACACCTGTTGTACCTAGAGATAGAGAAGACATTCACAACAAGCCAATGTTAGCTAAAAGACATAAAGCAACTCAAGAAACAATCATGCAGCAAACTGGGTGACTGTTGGGAAATATTATGTAGCATTGACTCTAAGAGGCTGAGAGATTGTCAATTGGATGTGGATTACACAGTCCCAGCTTCTAGCTAGGCCTACTGCTGGCTAGAACTGCATAGAGATCAATCCAAAGAGGCTGATTTTTTGGACTGGAACTATGCAATGTGCAGTTCAGCGTAGATGGGATGCTGGCTAGAACTGCACATTACATAGCCCCAATGGGCAAGACTGGACACTACCTCCCAGAACTATGTAGAGCATAGTTGGGAGCCAGTGTCAGGTAGCCTCTGTGCAATTCCTAGAGGCAAGGCAGAACCTTTACTTCCGGGAATGTGAAGTGCATGCCGGTGGAAGTAAGATATGGGCCAAGGCAACCCAGATCTACCCAAGGGCAACCTGAAAACGAGAAGGACTAAATGAGTGTGAAAAGATGGTGCAAATCTGAGTGAATAGACATGCATGCAATCCAAGCAACTGTAAAAATCAGTCAAATGGAAAAACAATGAAGCTCATGAAGAGAGTCGCCACAATGATGACTGTAAGTGCAGAAACAGGGTCATGCATGCGACAATAAGGAAGTGCAATGCAAAACTTGGAACAACACTTCGACAAGTTAAAATGCATTGAAACGCCAATGATCGTTCAATAAAACAAGGAAAACAACACTCACACAAGCCAAGAAATCAAAAGCGATAGAAAAAGAGGCAAAAGACATGAAAAGAAAAACTTACCCAGAAAAGTTGTGACGATTGTGTTGAAGGTTCCTAGACACCTCGAGAATGCCAGAGCTCCAAGATCGAATGTGAAGAATAAACTCTGGGTGTCCATTAAATAGATTTTTTAGATTTAGGGTTTATGACGTGCATGCCACAAATCTAGGAAAAGGTGACACTTGGCTAGAAGTTTCTAAAATAAATTTTGCATGTAACTCCCAGTGCTAAAAATAGATCCCTAAAATCTAGGGATGTTTTTTTTCGCTTTTTACTTTTTTTCTTTTCCAGGAAAAATTGTCATGCATGCAAGGAAGAATTGCGTTGTTCTGGAGGGAACCGAGCAACATACTAACACATGCAATAGACAACCACTAAAGGGAATCTTTTGCATTTTTTTGGGCTGAGTGGCTACAGTTGTCTATCAAGTTTTGCGTAATTTCCTAGAGAAAGGTTGGTTGCCTGTTGGGTCGGCGTAGTTTTGAGCCTCAGCTCACTGCCAAGGTTATTGGCCTACTCTGCGCAGTTTTCCAAAGCAAGGTTGGCGACCTGCTCTGTGTAATTTCTCAGTGTAAGGCAACTTCTGAGTTGTTCTACACAATTCCCGAGGGAAAGACAAACAACCCTGTAGGATTGCATAGTTTCCCAGACAACACAAAGGCCGGATGTGAACCAAGTTGTTGGTCAGCTTGTGGTTAGTCGAAAGAACAAGTAAGTGAACACAATTTGTTAAGCGAAAGATAAAATCAAATGAAACATAAGTACCTGAGCAGTACACAATGGTTGCTAAGATTTTGAGGAGGCAAGCTCCAAAACGAAGTGAAGGAAAAATTTTGGAGGGTGGTTGTAGCCGCTACAACACATTGTTAACCAAGATCACGTTTTCTTAGGGTGTGGGTGTGTGAAAATAATGTGTCAAGTGGATGAGTTAATTGAGCATGTTTTATGATGCCATGTGCTGCTAAAAATAAAGTGCTAAAATACTATAAATAATGTTGAAAATGACAGAAAAATAAACAACCAATCAAGCACACAAAACCCCACCCAAAAAGGATATCAAACAACTAATAAAGAGAGGGAAAACAAGCTAATCAAAGACACATAAAATTCCTAAAAGAACTAATGTCAAAGGGAATGATATCTAGAGGCACTAACTTGCTATAAATGTTGTAGGCAAACAGAAAAAAAACAAAGGTGAAAAATGTTGCAAAGGACAGGTGTGAAGCTCCAAAACCTAGGATGTTCAAGGGGACCCTAAGGGGGAAAAGGAAAAACCCAAACTCTAAAGGGAGAAAAGGTAAAATAAACCTATCTAAAAGTGTTGAAAAGTAATGGATGAGACTCTGGAAATTAGTGGTTGAAAATGTCGAAACCCTAGATTCGTCACTCAGTCAATGTCTTCCTAACAAGGTGGAGGTGTACTTGAAACCCTATGGGACTTTTTCCTTCCTTAAAGAGAAAAACTGAGTGAATATAGGCCTAGGGGAGACTAAAAATAGAGATAAATTAGGCCTAGGGGAGACTAAAATAGAGATAAATTGCCCTTCCTAGTCTACAAACAACACTCTTGGCAAATCTGAAAAAAAAAAAAAATAAATAAATAAAAAAAAAAATAAATAAATAAAATAAAAAATAAAAATAAAAAAATAAATAATAAAAAAAAAAAAAAAAAAAAAAAAAAAAAAAAAAAAAAAATTTGGAAATTTTTTCAAAATGCAAGTACTGGCCTGGAACTGTGGAAAACACGGTTTTTGGGCCAAAAAGTGAACTCTTTAACATAAATCCAGGGTTGAAAAGTGCTTTTTTCTCCCGGGACTCTCAATCAACATATCTCACTTAAATTTTTCTATCTCCTGCTCGGTTGGTACCTATGACCTGCGAAAAGAACCAAAAACCCACCAGAATTTGAAAATTTGACAAAAAAGGAAATAATACTATAAATAGAAATTGAGAGGCTAAAAATAGTTGTATAAAACCCTGAAATTTACTGAAACTTTAGTCACCCAAGAATTTTGTTATTACACCAGTGGAGTCGTCATTTGTTGATGTGAAATTTCTTGGAAGATGTACAAAAAACACTTCACTTAAGTCACTAGGTGACACATGACCCTAACAACAATTTGTGGCTTCTTATGCTTCAGACCTGTAATAAAAATTGGAAAATATGCAACAAAAATAACATATACGATCCAAAATGGAAAACATCAATATATGTCCAATGAAATAACCCAAATGGAAAGACTTTAAAATGAATAAATCTTTTATTGATAACACATGGTGACAAAGATCTACAAAAGGGTCTGCAAATCCCCCTCCATGGGATGGGTCCTTTGATGTCCTTGATGCTTTAGTAATTGATTCTCTCTCTCAATATGCAAAAAAATCCAAAACAATGTGGAGAACTCAAATGGGAGCTCAAGTGAAAAGAGACTATAATAGTGATAATGATGATGGTCATGGTGAAGAATGAATGGAAAACTCTCCTTTTTATAACAAATTATTGAGTTAGTCCCAAAAATCAAGAATAATAAAATAATATTTACCAAATCAAGATCTAACCGTTATGAACACTTTATTATATTTTTTGGAGAGGAAAAAGATATTCAAAATGGTCAAATATCTTATTAGAAATAATTAAAAAATAAAATGATTTGGTAATTATTCGTGAGGATTCAGAATGGTGTAAAATGAAATGATTATTAATAGTGATTAATAATATTCCAATAATACGAAATAAAGAATAAAATAATAGTGATTTTTGAGTCAGTTACCCGAGAATCCACAGTATGAATAAATGGTTCAATACTGTGGATTCTCCCGTAAACTACTAAAAGATATAAGCCACAGATGTCTTTAAATCAAAAATAGTGAATTTAATTATTCCTAGGGATTTAAGTAAATGTGACAAAGAATAATTATTAAACAATGATATATAAATTCCCTAGAGAAAATTAAATAAATAATAATTTATTCAATTATTCTCATGGGATTTTTTTTTAATTTAATCAGAAAAATAATTTAATGGTTTACTAAATTATTTCCCATGGTGAAACTAACTTTACTATGGTAAAATTAATCCTACATGGTGTAGTTAGATCCACCTAGTTAGAAATGGCTAGGTGATCATTTTTTGGTGATAATAATCTATGCTATGGGAAAAATACATTTGCAGAAAAGGAAAATGGCACGTGAATCTATGCTAATTGTAATAAAAGAAATCACTCTTGCTAAGTGACACACATCTCTATGCTATCAATAATAAATGGAAAATCACACTTACTAAAATGAAACATTGTGAATCAAAACCCTAATTTGCAAGAAAAACAGTTTTCATAAACAAATGGAAAAAAACATCTATGAGGTCAATATACTTTCAAGTTTCATTATCAATTTCCCAGAGGTGTTGTAATATGCCAAAGAGGTCAAACCATGAGTTTATTGCGAAGCAGAGCAAGAATGGAGGGTTGGTTACATGCTGCTACAAGAGATAGTCCAAAAAGCATGTAGATGAGGCAAAATGTGGATCTGAGTAAGGAGGGGTTGCGGAAATGCTATAAAATAATAATATGGAACTAATCAAAGTTATAAGATGATCTGATGCAAGTTTATCTTGATGAAATCAAACTATGTGTGTTCTTGTAGTTATAAAATTGGTTACACAACAAAACAATGAATAATGAAATATGTGACACTAAGAGGAATAAAATGAACGAAGACCTGAGATTGTATTAAATGTTACTACTGCTAACAACCACACACATAACCTATAAAAAGGAATTGCTCATAAATTCTTCTATTTAACCATGCATAAGCACTATGAAAAGATAACTTTTAGAAATGTTGGAAAATGAATAAAAGCATAACATTAACAAAATTACATGAGGGATTTGAAGCTCCTAGGGTGAGCCCAACCCAAGGATGCTCAAAGTCCTTAGAGGAAAGCTAAACTAAGAGTTGAAATACAAAATTTCTTTCATTAACTGAGAAATTGTCTTCACATTACAGGACTACAAAATCTGCTTGAGAATAAAATCTAATCTTTTTTCCTATTATTAACTTCCTTCTCTATATCTCTACAAGGCTACTCAAGCATATTATTTATACATAAAGTGTGGAGTATCCTCCTTGAGGTAAGGGCTACATTTCCCTCCAAAAAAACTTAGAAAATTGGATATTCTCCTCTTCCACTTTGCAACAATAGGAAGGGGCATTAAATGCCCTCAACTAGCCAAGTTGAGGTCCTCCTAGAGTAGGGAATAAGCCACAAATATATATCTAGTGTTGGATCACATGGAATCTGTGCAATATCTCTTCAAATATTCCAAAATAAACAAGTTAAGGCACATAAATATGAAAACCTCATTGAACACTTCTAAGAACCCATTAAGCTAGTAAAATGTATCATTAAGTGCAAAATATGGGTTCAACATAGTTTTTATGTGCTTATGAGTGGATTATTGGGCCTTATAGTTTACTTATTTTGGATGCCCATCATACCCCTAGCTAGAAATGTTGCTCACCCTTGAGCAACTCACTTGTCTTCTCTACTCTACTCTTTTTCATTCATCCCATTGATGACTTGCTTTATATCCCAAGTTGAGCTAGTTGTGGTTGCCCCTGTTGAGTAGAATCATACATTTTCTTTTATATAATTCCATTCCCTATATTATTCTTCCTAGTCTCAGTGTTCTTGGAGCCCCAATAGTAAGGGTGGATTGAACCTAAGTCCCATCCACTGAACTCCAAGTCTTTGGATGATCCTTTTATACAAAGGAGTTCTTTCTAGTGATGCCTATAATATTCAGTTTACTCTTTCTAATCAGTTTTAGGGTGATAACATGTGCTTAATGCTACTTTGGTTCCAAAACTTGTAAGTAAGTCCTTCCAAATTTGTGAGGTAAACTTGGCATCTTAATCAGTTATGATCTTCCTGGGTATGCCATGAAACCTAAAAAATTTGGCTATGTATATTTCTTTATAAGTAGACTTCATAGGTATAAAATGAGCCACCTTTCTCACCTTAACTACTACCACCATGACTGCATCAACCTACTTGGGGGTCCTTGTTATACCAATGTTGAATCTATCACTATGATTTCCTACTTCCATTCTAGGATTGGTATGGGATGCAATATCCATGCAAGATGCTTGTGTTCCTCCTTAACCTACTAACATTCTAAACATCTAGTCATATATTCAGTTATTTTTGCCTTGATCATTGGCAAATAACATTATTTTCTAGTAGTTGTTATCATCTTTTGGTATCTTAGGTGACCTACATAGGTATTCTATGAAACTCCTCCACTATGATCTTTTTCATGTAAATTACATTGAGTATGTACAATATTCCCCTACACAATAATGATCCATTTTCTTTAACTGATAGTATTCTCCCATTGACCCCTTGGGTTCTTGCTGCAAGAATTCACTTACATGTTGGAAGTGCTCATCTCCTTGTAGTGCTTCTCTTATTATTTCTTTTATATCTAACTCACATGTACTAATGGTCTCCATATGCATTGCTTGTATGCTTATGTTGAGTGCATATACCACTTAGTTTTAATTACCCTTCATGTGTTTGATCTCAAAATCAAAATCACTTATGAGCGCCACCCGCCCAACTTGTCTGGCATTTAATTAGGGCTAATTGAATAAGTACTTCACCTCACTACAATCAACCACTAATGTGAACCTCCTTCCGATTAAGTAATGTCTCCACATTTTTAAAACGTGCATGATGGGTGTAAGCTCTAAATCATGCATTACATAGTTATTCTCATGTCCACTTTATTTATTGGACTCATAGCTAATCATATGTCCCTCTTGCATTAGAACTCATTGTGTCGCTTCTTGTAGCCATCTATACAAACCAAGAAATCTTTATTCGGGTCTATAATCTTCAATAGGGAGGCATGTGTTAGAAGGTTCTTCAATTATTCAAAACTTGTTTCACACTTCGATGTCCAATTAAACTTTACGCCCTTCTTTTCTAGTGTTGCAATCAGGTTCCCAATCTTCAAAAACCCTTGAATAAACCTTTTGTAATATCCTACTAGTCCCATAAAAGATCATATTTTGGCTATATTATGAGGAATGGGCCTCTCCATGGCAACCTTGATCTTCTTAGGATCAAATTCCACTCCTTTTGAAATGATATGACCCAAGTGGTACCCCCAGTGATTGAAAGAAATCACATTTATTGAGCCAAACATACAATTGGTGCTCCCATAACACTTGTAACATGCCTTTGATGTGCTCTTCATGCTCCTCATTGTTCTTTGAGTATACAAAAATATCATCAAAGAAAACTAGTAGAAAATTTTCTATTTGCTAAGAATGTTATTCATAAGACACATAAAAGTGGTTGTTGCATTTGTTAATGCAAATGACACAACCACAAATTTGTAGTGTCCATATCTAGTCTTAAATGCAGTTTTTTGGATATCCTCATCCTTGATCTGAACTTGATGATATCCAAACCTCAAGTCTACTTTTTAGAACATTATGGATCCTCTCAATTGGTAAAAGAGATCACCAATTTTGAGTAATGAAGTTTTTCCTTATGGTAATCTTGTTCATATGTTTATAATCGATTCACAGTTTGAGGGTACCATCCTTCTTCTTAAAAAATAGTGTTGGTGCTCCCTATGGGGCCACACTAGGCCTGATATATCCCTTATCCAATAAATATTTCATTTATATCTTCAACTCCACCACTCAGGTGTGTTCATTATATAGGATGCCTTGTACATAGACATCGCCTATAGAATGAGTTCTATTGAGAAATCAATGTCTCTTTTAGGAGGTAAACTAGATGTCTCCTCAAGAAATACATGCCTATGCCCTTGTAGTATTATATGGCTTTCAACTTTCAACTTTTCATCCACAAATAAATTGGTCACATGTATGGAATACAATGGACATCATTTCCTACAACATTTCTTCAATTAGAGGCAAAAAATCTATCTCATGGACATAGGCTTTTGCACTCCTTGAAGTATCCTTTGGCCTCCTTCATCATCTATACATTCATAATTTATTTTAGTAGTCTAACTTAGCTATGTCCATTTCTAGCCAATCCATGTCGATCAACATGTCATACAACCCTAGAATTAATATACTCAATGCGACTCGTGTAAGCAAGCCACTCATTTTAAATTGGCACAACTCAACAACATCAATCACTATCTTCTTGGTTCCTATAGCTAGCTGAACCAACCATAACTTTGTATGATGTTATCTCTATAGAACACATGTCTTGACACTTTTTAGTGCAATATAATTGGGGTTAGAGTTAGGGTCAATTAAAATTGACATAGGGTAGTTGGCAAGTATATCTTCCATTTTCACCACTTAGGCTTGTTGGCTTTCTTGCGTGTTTTCCACCATTACATAAATCTAAGGTAAATATACTCTTTTGTTGTATTGTTATTTGTGTGGAGAATCCCTTAACATGTGCTCTTCCCGACACCCCTAACACTTTAATGGTTTGGTTCTTATGCCTCTTCCTTTGTTGGTTAAGATTGCTTATTACCACTTGCAATGGGAAAATTCTAATGAAACTCACTTCTAGCTAGAATTTTAAACTTAATACTTTTCTGTTCTACCTATAACACGAGGATTTTGACCCTTTCTTCCTAAAGTTGGTATTTTTCTTCCTTTTAATATTTTATTTGGAATTCAGTGTTATGCTTAAACTAGTCATAACAATATTTTATTTCTTAATGATTTCTTCAAGCATCCTTCCCTCATCGAACTCTATTTTATCCTAATAAGACTATGGCAAGCTATTGAGAAAAAAAACATATTTTTATATTTTCATCTTTGATGTAAGGTACATACCTCAACAAGTCCATGAAATTGATTGGCATATGCCTCCATAATGAGTTGTCCCAAATAATTTCCATGGAATGCCTTGATTTTTCCATCATAATACCTCTCAACCAAGTATTTCTCCCTAAACTTTTTGAATTTAATCCAAGACAACTTATTCTATTAAATTCCCTTGACATTCTCAAGATATTCCCATCATATCTTAACCTTTCCATTCAAATTAGATATAGCTACTTGTGCTTTCATATTCTCAGAGTAATTTATGCACTCTAAAATATTTCTTGAGACCTGAAACCCATGCTTCATATTGACTTCTCCATTGAAGTTAGGATGTTTTTCCTTCCTGAATTCCTTAGGAAGTAAACTCCTCATACCCTTCTCATTCTTTTTCTTGAGCAAGTTTGATTTAGTTATTGTACTATACAGCCAATAACAATTATCTATTCTATCTTCGGAGGTATCTCCCAAGATATCCTTCTCTTGTAATCTAGTTCCTCTTCCTTGATTTACTTTCCTTTGACTTACTAATTGTTGGTACATACTTCTAACTTTTAGATGGAATTTGAACTTGTTTGGACCTAGGCTTACCCAAATTATTGGTAATTGGTTTGGTTTTTTTATCTTTGTAGGTTTGTTAAGATTTGCAATATCATTGCATTTACTTCCTATATCCTAAGATCTAATAATCATTTCATTATCTTCCTTATTACTCTTGAATTCATCCCTTAGCCTTCTAAGGGTATCCATATCATTAGGAGGTATGTTGATTTCCCTCATCTCATCTGAATCCTCTTTTCTACTATGAGAAGTCTTATCTAAATTTATTGGACCATTATGTTGCACATTCCCTTTTCTCTTTTTGTTGGTGACATGTCTTCTTATGTGATTAAACAACACATAGATGCTAATTTAAAACATAATAACAAAATTTAAGCATACATAGTTCCCTTGGATATACCAACACTAAATTATACTACCCCGTACTGTTGTTTGACTACATATCATACTCAAATAAGGATAAAACAAAATTAAGTAATTAATCATTTTTTTATCTTTTTGGTTATTGTATAATAGACCTTGTATTTATAGACAAAATTTTATCACTTAAATGCCATAATCTACTCACTCAAATAAACCCATACAATCCAAGTGTTGAAACTTAGCCAAATGGGCCACTGTTAAGGAAGGAATGCAACTCTTGGCTAAGTTCCAAGAGCTAAGAAAACTAAAAATGAGAGTGTTAAGGAGTTCACATAATGGCTTGATAAGTTGCTTAAAGAAGTTCCCCTTAAATACAAACCTACGAACCAAACAATCCTTAACCAATATATAGAGGCTTTCCCTAGACATCTATCCTACGCATTAAAGGACAACAATCCTCAAACCCTCGATAAGGCTAAAACTTTTGTTGTTGTTATTGAGCATAATTTGAGCACCTCCAAGGTTGATATGCTCTGATACCTTAGGGCTTAGGTTGAATCCAAGTGAAACCCAAGTACTCAAGTTGACACCACCTTGTAGTATTTTTCTCAAAAGTTTGATAAAGTCACAAGTGAGTTAATGCAAGGTTAGATGGCTATGATGAACAAGTTACCAATCTTGATGATGGAGAGAGGATATTTTCAGAACTATCCTCTTAAACCCAATTCAACAATGATAGGACTCCTGAAATAAATCCCTATAGTGGCAAGAATCCTTTGTAGGAAAATGTTCCTTACACCCTTGCCCCTACAAATGTTATTGGCCAAGAAGGATTTCCCTGGTGTCAAACATGCAATCAATTCCATAGTCAAGATGAGTGTCCATATATTCAAGTTGAAGAAGAGGATAGCCCAAAGCACCTGAGTTTGATCAATGACCCTAATCCTTTCAATAATTTGTTGAATGAATCCTTATCATTTTCCCAAAAACAACATGAAGAGTCCATTGAATAACCTAGTAAAGAGCGTGATGAGCCTATTAATGTTGTTGAAGAAGGGGGTAAATTCAAAGGGTTGCATTATAGTAGAAATAATAGTGAGCCAAATCACCTTCAAGTAAGTAGTATTAATAACATTGTTCCTCAAAAGAATTTCAGGCCACCTTTACCCCTTAAGACTCTCCACAAGCCCAACATATCTAATCTTAACAACAAAATATCTTTGGAAATGGGCTTACGAATGGGTGTTTTCAAAGGTTTATGTGCCTGTGCCACTCGTAGAACCTACCAAACTTCAACACCAAAGAGGTCAAGTTAAGAAGATTCTCAACATTATAAAAGAGTGTGAGGAACCTCCTATTATATTACAAAACATGTATAGTGATCAAAAAAGTAGATGGCATGCACCATTGTTGTTGTCCTTAGTAATAAAACACCTCATATTATATAATTGTATGCTTGAATCAAATGCCTCAACAAATGTTGCATCTTTAAGAGTTATGAATCAATTAGATATGCAGATTAATAGGTCATACAAAAATGTGTGTGGTTGATTCAAAGTCTATCCCTACGCATGGTTTGATGAAAGATGTCAAGATCTCCTTGGTTGCTAATAAAGATATTTCTGTGCTAATGGATATAGTAGTCATTTATGTTCCAAATGTGTGATGCATGCTCTTGTCAAGAAAATGATCAACCTCTATAAGTGAGCAGTTACAAATGGATTTATCATATGCTACAATACCCACCATTTATGGGAAAACATTTATTTTATATAGAGAACTACACATACCTGAGCATGTTCATGATATTGACCCATCCCCATTTGCCAAACATTATGGTAAGGCCCATCATGATACACCTACTTTGACCTACAAGTGAAATGGAAACATTTTGAACCAAAAATCCTTGATAAAACTAAACCAATTAAGGAATTAACAAGAAATTTATGTCAAGTGAGAGCAATGCCTACATCCAAAAGTAAAAGACAAACATACCAAAGCACTAAAAAGAAACAATGGGTTCAAAAGTAAGGAAAATATTTCCTAGTTGGAGATCTAGTACTTGGTAATGATAATACTTATCCTGAATTCAGGCTTTTATGACCCATATTACATTAAGAAGAGTCTATTCGGTAGAAATCACATAGGATATTTTTGCCAATGCGTTTCGAACCAACTAGTGTGGTTCATCATTAGGACCAGATGAAGATGCAGATCATGGCACAGACATAAATAGAGGGCAATGTAGAGACCAAAAGATCATATAATGGCTAGTTTATGAAAATTAATATTTTAACAATGATTATTAAGATCAAATAATATTCCTATAATGACTAATTTAAGAATAATAATATTATAATTT
>APFE030871756.1:79749-109991 GCA_000404065.3 Pinus taeda
ATTATTATTTTTGTTATAGCATCTTGACTCATTAATCAGGTCTTGACTCTTATTTATTTATTTATTTTTTACTCTGTTCCCTGTATTTGGTTGACTTGGATTGTTTGTTTCTTATTAATGTTTACATCTTTTGATCTTTCTAAATTATTATTATTATTTTTGTTTTTATCTTAATTATTATTATAAATTATAATATTATTATTCTTAAACTAGCCATTATAGGAATATTATTTGATCTTAATAATCATATTAAAATATTAATTTTCATAAACTAACCATTATATGATCTTTTGGTCTCTACATCACCCTTTGTTTAAGCATGTGCCATTATTTGCATCTTCATCTGGTCCTGATGATGAACCACACTAGCTGGTTCGAAATGCATCGACGAAATTTTCTCCTATGTGATTTCTACCAAAAAGACTCTTCTTAATACTTATCCTTTTAAGGTCAACGACAAAGTAGGGGTAGGTTACTTTTACATATCCAACATTGATGATGAGCCCTTTTCATCCCCTGCAGAAGGAAAGAGCCTCACCTTTTTGGTGGAACCCAATACATTCATATTGAGATAGATGCATTGCATTTGTTGTTTTGCATTATTGTGTGTGGATCCTAATTTTGTCATTATTCATGTTGATGTTTTTGCATGCTAGTTTGATGTGTTATTATCTAATGTTTTATTTTGATTTTATGTTATCCTATATCGCAAGGGTGATTATCAACACCCTATAGTTTCTATCAACAAGATTCTTTGAGTGTGTAGGAAACAAGTCCACAAAGTCTCAAGGATTTTTGGAGTCTCATGCACTCCTCATTCAAGCACATGGACCGTGCACTCTACAATGAGCACATGCCTCTGAGTTGTAGCCAGATGTTACCCACAAAAAATGCGGGTAGCCCATAGGAGAAATTTGTCTTGTTCTTCTACAACCATCCATCCAACATCCTTATTGATCATCACATGACATGATGCCATAAACCCTCCACACATTGCTTCAGTCGGATTTCTTTCTCCCATTTGACATTCCTTCTTGAAGGAAGGTGGGTCATCCATCGTTAGGTAATTTAACCATTTTGTATCATGTTATTTTACTTAATGTTTGGGGAATACTAATATGAATCAACGTGTGATCTGGATGATTGACAAATCTTGATTATATTCTTGTTCCCTCACTTCATCTAGGAGGTTAATCTTTAACTCTATTCCAATGGTATCTCCTCTGAGGCCTTAGGGTTATAGGAAGTGTCGGTCAATTTAGTTATGTTTTAAAATCTCTTACATTAAATCATCAATTCGAGTAAGTAAGCTTGTGAAGTATATAGCACGATATATTATAGCAGTTTAGCTTTCAATTCTAATGGAAATAAATCATAATGAAAGAAATTCCTATTCTATTAATGACATGAAATGAAATATTAGTATGTGAAAGTATTTAAAATGACATGAAACAAGTTTTCCCTAAGCACGCGTCGCTGCTCCCTCTGTGACCATCCCCCTGCAATCCCTCCCCTCAGCCATGGCTCCAGAGGGAGGCTCTGAGCCTCCTTCCTCCCTCCCTCCTGAGCTCCTGGCCTTCAAGTAGCTAGTGGGCGAATGCAACAAGCACCCAATTTCGGCCTCCCAACAGAAGTTTGTCAAGAAGATGGAAACAATCCTAATCGTTGCTCTCCCAGCTAAAGAGCCATGTCGTGCTGCCCTGAATATTGTAGAAAGAGGACTCATCAGCCAGTTCACTGGGTTATGGCCATCACCAAGAGCCATCGAATCGTGGGTGCAACGCAATTGGAGACCGCTGGTCTCAAAAGGAATAAAATGTCATTTTGTCGGTAAGGGTTACTTCGTTTTCATTTTTTACTGCATTGAAGACAGGAACCTCATTTTCAGAAACGGGCCATACTTCATGGGACCTCAGGGCCTTTACCTAAACAAATGGACCCCAGACTTTGATCTAGCCCAAGATGTGCCCTCAACTGTTCCTATCTAGGTGCGCCTCCCCCATTTACCCTTGCACTGTTAGGGCATGAAGACTTTAGAAACAATTGGAAACACCCTTGGACAGTACATTGACAAAGAAGACAGGAAGGGACAATACTCCTGTGCCAGAATTTGTGTTGAGGTAGATTTGGAAGTTAGGCTTCCAGAAGCTATAAAACTAATAGTGGCAGATTGGTCACATGTGTAAGAACTGGATTATGAACAACTTCCCTTCAAGTGCAGGCACTGCCATGGATATAAGCACTTTGCACGAAACTGTAAAAAGAAAACTGAAGAGGAATAAGAGAAAATAAAAGGATACCAATGGATAACGATGCAGAAAACAACCTCATCAAAGCAGCATAACAAACAGAGAGGGAAAGGGGCACAAGTCTGAAATAGTAAGCCATCCACAGAATTGTAGCCAGAAAGGGCAACACTCCCACAAACAGACCTTCCTTCAAATTCCTTTGTAGCTCTCAGCACACAGGAGGAAACCCCTGTTACAGAAAGTGATGCAAAACAACAGGCAAACCCCTCACTAATTGAGGAAGGAAATGCAGAGGCCTCTCCAATCCAAAATGACTCCCCAGAAAGGGAAAACCCACCATTCTCTTATGCAGACATGATAAGAAAGAAGCCTCTGGAACTAACAAGATCATCAGAAAAGAAGACAAATGAAATACCCTTGAAGAGGGTAGGGAGGAAATCCCTCAGGGAAGCAAGAGAAGAAGAAGCAGAGAGGCAAAAAATGCAAGGAAGTTAGTCCACTCTAGAAATGACCATAAGTCAAAACACCAAAGCATAGCCACCAAAGGAAGGCCTCTCCTCCACCACCCCAAATAAATAATGCGTATAGTCTTTTGGAACTGTAGAGGCTTGGGGAACCACATGAAGGCTGCAACTATTAAAGATCTCATGAAAATAGAAACCCTAGAGATCCTCATGCTCCAAGAGACAAAAATAGAAGGGGAAGACCTTCTTGAGTTAAGCAGAATGACCTAGAAGACTAAAGTTGGGTTTGCAGTAAGCACAAGGGGAACCTCAGGAGGACTTGCCACAATCTGGATGGAGGACCTGTTCGAGTTGGAGAATTCCTTCGAGACTCAACATTGGATTTACACCGAACTCAGACACAAAGCAAGTAAGCTAACTCTCACCCTGTTTAATCTTTATGTTCCTATGCTATACCTTGAGAAAAAAGAGTGCTGGCAAACACTTACCGATTTTTTAGAATGCTATTCTCCCATGAACATTGTAATAACAGGAGATCTAAACATCATTCTTGACCCAAAAGAAAAAAGAGGGGGCAACAATAGAAAAGATCCATTGCTACCCCTTGTGGAGGAAATAATTCAACAATGGGATCTTCTTGATCCTAAACCCAAAAAGGGGAGATACACTTAGACCAACAATAGAACAGGGGCAGTTCACATCTCAGCTAGGCTTGACAGATTCCTAGTGCAGAGCACTCTTTTTATGGATAAGAGAATAGTATCAACGATAATCCTACCAATGCTCACCTTGGACCATAAACCCATCCTCTTACAAATGGACGAGGAAGAGAACCTAGGGCCCATACTGTTTCGCTTGAGCAGGAAGGGTTCATGGAAGTCGTTGACAAGGAATGGTCTACCATGGTCACCGGGTCACCCAGTTATGTTTGGGAGAAAAAAATAAAAGCAACCAAAGTAGCTCTGAAAGAGTGGGTCAAAACGCCTCCCAACACCTACACCACACACAGAAAAGAAATTGTCCAACAGTTAGTAGATCTACAGTTGGAGATGGAGGATAAAGATGTAACCACACATGAATTGGAGAAAGAACAAGTAGCCCAACTTGCCTCTTTCAGCTCTTTCAAAAAAGAAGAAGAATTCTGGAGGCTTAAGTCCAGAAGCCTATGGGTGAAAACAGGTGACCGAAACATAGCCTTCTTCCACAGGCAGTTCAGAGCAAGACTCTCCCAGAATCACATCTCAGAAATCATCACAGTAGATGGGACAGTTGCCAAAGGTTTCGCTCAAGTTTAAAAAGTTGTTGAAACTCACTTTCAGCGATTATACTCAGAGGATGGAACAGGAGATGAGGTGATTTCCAATGACTTCCTCTCCCAAATCCCTTCCTTAGTCAACGAGGAGAATAATTCAAATCTTATGAAACCCTTCACTAGGGAAGAAATCAGCAATGTAATTTGGGACATGGAGCCTGACAAAGCCCCAAGCCCAGATGGTTTCTCAGCACACTTTTACAAAGCTTGTTGGAAAATCATCAAAGTTGACCTACAAAGAATGGAAAAGGATTTTCAGAAAAAGGCTAAAGTGGGAGGCAGTACCAAATCCACCTTTCTCGCCCTAATACCTAAAGAAGTGAATCGAGCTACCTTTGACAAATTTAGACCCATTTCTCTTTGTAATGTCTCTTAAAAATTCTTGCTAATTTTCTTGCAAACAGAATAAGACCTTTGCTATCTAAGCTCATTTCTCCCAGTCAAGGAGGATTTGTAGCAGGAAGACATATTTTAGATAATGTGATACTTGTTCAAGAATCCATGCACTCCAATCATCAAAGGAAGGAGCAAGGGATGTTGATCAAGTTGGATATGACCAACACCTTTGATCGGCTAAAACTTTCATTCCTCTACAAAGTTGTTCTTACCTTCAGATTCAACCCAGCTTTTGTGAATTTGATCAAGGCTTGCACTGACAAACCATGGATTTCCCACTGGTTAATGGCCGACCTACCTCATATTTCCAAACTTCAAGAGGGATAAGGCAAGGATTACCGTTATCTCCCTTTTTGTACATAATAATGGCAGACACCCTGAGTAGGAAACTAAAAGAGGAAAGAAATAAAGGTACTCTCCCGGGCATCTGACCGATGATTGGACTAGAACCAATCAACCATGCCTTGTTTGTAGATGATTCTCTTCTCTTGGGAGGAGCTTCCACTAGAATAGCAAACGAATTCAAACAGACCGTGGAGAGTTTCTACACCATTTTAGGAGCGCTCATTAATAAAAGAAAAAGTGCAGTGTGTAGCTGGAACACAGAGGAGCAAACCACACTCCAAATTGCTAGAATCCTGGACTTTTTGGGATATGCCTCCTGGGACAAAATTCAATACTTGGGACTACCTTTAACTCTGGGGGCAAACTGAGCCTCACTATGGAATGAAGCCATTAACAAGATTAAAACTAAGATAGATGCTTGGGGTGGGCAGTGGCTTAACTATGCTGGCAAGTTAACCCTCGTAAAGTCCATCCTTTCCTCTCTCCCTATCTATTAGGCCTCCTTCCTCCTAGCACCAAAAACAATCATGGATCAGATATCACAGCTGCTCAAAAACTTCCTATGGCAGGGAGGCAAAGGAAATGAAAAGAAATTTCACTTAGTAAGTTGGGACAAAGTGAAAATGCCAAAGCAGGAAGGTGGTCTCCAAATTAGAGATCCTGGATTGGCTAACATCACTTTAGGTGGAAAAATCCTCTGGCAACTCTACTCCAAGAAACATCACCCAGTCAGTCAACTCCTCCGGAATAAATATCTCAAAGGAGTCTCATTGAGAAATCTCCAAGCAGATAGAGTTACCAAAGGCACACTACTCTGGAATCTCTGTAGAAAAGGGCTTGCCACCTTCCAAAACCAGCTCTACAAGGTGCTTGGAAATGGAGAAAATATCATGATGTGGCAAGATAAAATCATGGGAAATTACCCCCTTGAACACATAGTGGAGTTAGCTAATCTCCGTGACTAGCTCTCTCAACACGGATTGCACAGTCTACGCGCCATTTCTGTCTGGGACAGTCAAGGGAACTGGGAAGATTAGGTTTTCCATGATCTTCCAGCACATTTACTACAACAAAATCACCTTCTCTTGGAGAAGTTGAAGGGCTCGGCACCAATTAACCTTCATACACCAGATCTCTCAAGATGGGGGAAGACGGGGGTCTATACCCCTATGCTTGGCTTTGCAGTCTTGCAACCCACACAAAATCAAGTCCTCAACCCCTCCATCTGGCAATGCACATGGGACACTTATGGTATACCCATGGTGAATTTCTTCACTTGGTTACTTATTCACAAGAAAGTGCTGACAGGCGAAAATCTTGCCCACAGAGGCATTATAGGACCGCACTGGTGCATTATGTGCAGATCGGCTTCCGAAAACATAAATCATCTCTTCATAAGTTGCGCCTTTGCATAATCGGTATGGGCCCTCGTCCTTCAAGGTCTAAATGCACCTGGCCCTATCCAGTGCACAGTAATGGAACTTTTCTCCACTTGGACTGAAAGGTATCCAAGGGCCCTTAGAGCAAACTCTCTATGGAATCGGATCTAGCACTCCATTCCCAAGTTCATTTACTAGAAGCTCTGGTTAGCCCGAAATAATTGGATATTTAACATTGTATCGTCCTCTCCCTTGTCTGTCGTAGCCAAAGCTAAGGCGGACCTAAAGGAGGCTCTAGGGAACTGCCCCAGTAAGTTAGATGACACTCTCATAACTAATGAGCGAAGCTAGTTGGGTACCCTTCTTACCAGGGTCAGCAAAGAAGTTCCTGCTTGGCCCACATTTAATCCTACTTGGCGCATCAGAACACAAGATACAGAGTTTCAATCCTGGTGGAGGAAGCAGGGAAAGGTAACCATTTTCTTCGATGGTGCCTCCAAAGGCAACCCAAGGATCTCTGGTGCTGGTGGTGTGGTCTACTCTCAGGATTTCTCCCATATAGATAGCTAAAGTTGGGGACTAGGAAAGAGTCCCAACTACCAGGCCAAAATTCTAGGGCTTCTTAAATGTTGCCAGATTGCCCAGGAACATGGTCGCACAGCTCTCCAAGTCTTTGGAGATTCAGAACTCTTGATAAAGGCAATAAACTCATATGAGCATCTAAGTAATCCGGCACTCAACAACACTCTCCAGAGGCTACGGGGCTTGCTGAGTTTCTACACCTCTTCCTCTTTCTTTCACATTATCCGTACCTCAAATAAAGAGGCAGACATCAAAGCCAGTGAGGAATGCTATTTGACTCAAGGATTTCTCAAAAGAAATTAAGATGAACCAGTGTGGATCACCATTCCATAGCTTAATAGTGATGAACCAAGTAAAAACACACCTCGAGCAACCATTGGATCTCAGAAATCAAAGGACCAGATTCAGCGTCAACTGAACTAATTAGAACTACTGCAGCAGATCATTGGAGCAGATCAAGGGTCATCGCTCGTGAAAGAGTGCAGAAGTTAAAGCAGTGGAAGGGTGGTTTTCTAGCCAAGAGTTGGTTTTCGGGGGGCATTAGTAGCGGTAAGAGGTATTGCGATCTTGGCTCTGATTCCAATAAGAGAAGGACACAAAGCAGCGGCAGATGGTGGGGAAACTGCTTTATTGGGTGGTTAACCCACGGGTGCGTTATCAACCCGAAACACATGGGAGTCACCGGATCTAACCAAAATAGATCAATAGTGGAGATACAACACGCAAGTTGGTAGTTTGGAGTTTGGCAGTGACAAGAGATTTTGTGATGGGCCGATGAGTGCGGACCCAATGTGGTATTGTGCCAAAGCCTATAAAGCCTGAAGTCCGAAAAGGGAGAGAACCGCCAGATCTAATCAAAATAGATCAATGGCGGAAGTTCACTTCAAAGTTGACTAATCCAGTATGGGGAAGGTAGAGCCAAGAGCTTTACAAAGGGCCGATGGGTGTGGACCCGAAAAGGTTATGTGCAAGAGCCTAAAAAAATTTAAGCCCGTCAGTTTAAATCGCATATTGGTCGCAGAGGTGGAGTGTTGCAAAGAGCCGAGGATTGTGCCAATCCCTGATACCAATAAATGTGGACCCTCGAATAATGAGCCAAGATAGTAATATGGCAGAAAGGATTACTTTGCAGAAATATTATAAGAATTAAACACTGACGGAGCCAAGATATTTACGAAGGGTTGATGGGTGCAATCCAAAACAATTATGCGTAGGTGCCTAAAAATTTTGAAGTCCGCCAGTTTACATCGCATATCGACCGCAGAGGTGGAGTGCTGCAAAGAGTGTCGAGGATGAGCCGATCCCCGATGTCGATAAACGTGGAACATCGATTATTGAGCCAAGATTGTTCCATGGTGGAAACTAAGAATTAAACACTGACGAAAGGCTTAATTGGTGATTTATATAGATATTCAATTTTAAAAAGGCCCTAGTATCAAAGGACCTTAACTTTCGGGGACTTTTCGCAGCTTTACTACGATGTGATTGCCTAAGGCTCGTTATTCGCTACTTTTGTGTGCACCTCTTTATATCCTTAAATTGTTGATGTGATACACCTTTAAGTACCAAAGCATTAAAGGATTGTTAGGCATAGAAAGGCACAAAGACCTGGAAAATTCCTCGTAAAGTCGGTTGTTTAGGCCACGGCCCAACTGTTGATCTATAATTTATTAACCATTCTAGTTTTAAAAAAAAAAATGACATGAAACAATACTTGATCTATGAAAAGTAATTGAGATAATAATATAAGAAAGTGATAAAATCTAACCTTTTAAAACATGAAATTTACTCTAGGAAAGCATATAAGTCTAACTTATGAAAGAACAAAACTTTACTCTAGGAAAGCATATAAATTTAAATTATGAAAGTATGAAACTCATTCTAAGAAAATATTGACATATGAACTATGAAAGCAAAGACATTACTTCTAGGAAAGCATTGAAATCCTTTTTAATGAAAGCAAAAAATATTACCTAGTAAAGCAAGAAAGCTTGTTCTATGAAAAGCATGAAAATCATTCAAAACTAATCTACTGAAGCAAATATTGGAATGTAATCTAAGAAATAATGTGAAGTTTCTCTATGAAAGACAATGTAAATGTTTTCCTATGAAATCATTAAAATTTGAAAGCATATGAAAATTTAATCTGCAAAAGCATGTGAACTATCCTAACAAGTATGAATGTAAAGTGAAAATGATGGAAATGAGAAATATATCCTATGAATGCATAAATGTGAATGCTTATAAGTAAATCATTTTGTATTTTCTTATATTTTCAGGTTCTTAATTAGGTCTAGGAAAACAAGAAAGCAACAATTAGAAACCTCGGGTAGAGTATTTACTGTAACAAAATAGAGTAAAAACAAAACAAAGATAATAGAATTATACTATAGTTGTCTCGCGTGTCCACAAGGGATCCCTCCAGGTGATCGCATGAGATTAAAGAAACACAAAAAACTCTATTGTAATTTATACAAGTTATTCATCAATGTGCAATGGTAACAAAAGGATCAATGTATGATATTAAATCGAAAATAACATTACATACATAATTGATCTGAATTCTATACTATCTCTATATATCCCTCACTTGTCCAGTGAGTCAATTTCTAATGTTTTAAAAAATAACCAACTCAAAATAATGTTGCTACATATTAGAAAATGGATGACAATTAAGTGTCCAATTAAATTTTTGAAAATCAATTCCTATGATTTGTTGATGACTCAATGAATACGCATGAAGACATGTTATGGATACATAATCATCCTCGATTTATTCCTTAGTTTGTCGGATTTGAAGAAGATAAATCGCTTGCTTGAAGTTAGTTCCACCACCAGAAAATAGTCAGTGCAATCTGGCTTCGTTCTTTATGCCACGCGACAAGTTGACTGGAGGTTTGACCATGCCATCTTGATCATCCAATGGCTTTTTTGCCATGCCACATAGGTGGATAACAATACTGGAACTTTTTCCACTTGTCCATGTGCTTAAGTTGACTTCATTGTTTTGAGAACCATGCTAACATTGGATTCTACTATGGATTAACAAAAAAGCTACAGGAATTGTTAGTTTGTACAATCTTTGCACATTAATCTAATATTATTAAGAAAAAACATATAAAACCATAGAAATATAGGACTTATTACCTATATATACCTTTGTAGCTCAAATGGCCATGTTCATGTGAAATATGACAAGATGATGCAAAATAGGTTGATTGTGAAGGCTTCTACGAGATATAAGTGATAAAACTAGAGGAGCAGACTGAAAATTGATACTAATTCCTAGGCCAAATAGGAAGAACAATATTAGGGAACTTTTAATTGAAGTAGTGTTTCCATGATATTCCATACTACCGTTTTCTATCATTCCATCTATTCCATATCCACTCTTCGGGATGGTGATCATTAGTCATGAGGATCGAGAACTTCTCATCCTTGTCCTTGAGTCTAAGCCAGAAAACATTTCTCTAGTGGTTGATGTAGTAAAAGAAAGATAAAATTAAAATAAAGACACATTGAAAGAAAAATATAAAATTAAACATATTGTTGGGATACAAATTAGTGTGTGGTAAAAGTCCTAGCATGAGTTCTAGCCCCCTCATCAACCATCACCCAATTCCTCGATCACTTAATGCTCCATCCATAAAAAGGAACACTTGTATTGTCCCAACCTTGTTGTGTGATAAATTACCTCATAATTAAGGGATAATAAATGCTAAATCTCTCAAATGCAAGGGGCTCCTAAGTTATGCACCTAAAACAACGCATTATCATAAATAAGTAGAAGGTGCACCAAAGGGGTGGAAAAAGCAAACCAAGGAAAGGGGTAAGTCAGGCCCTCATGGTTTCTCCCTCCTTACATCCATACACTCAAGATGTTGGATGTTATGTAACCAGCTCACAAAATAGAAGAAAAGATAGATCAATGACTTCAAATCAGTCTCTTCGAGGGGGGAACCTCCTTTACATTACACAAATGAATAATTCTTAGATGATACAAATGACAAAACCTCCTTTCTATATATAGGATTTTGAGGGGTCACAATATAATCAAAGTCGACATAACAATAATAATATAAGGGAACAACAATAACAATAGTGGGCTTCTATGGGGCACAATAATAACAACATGGGGACAATAGGGGCACAACAATAACAATAAGGGCTACAATGACAATAGTAATGGGGGGATCACTAGTATTATAGGGACCTAACATGCCCCTCTCCTTCAAAAAAGTTTTGTCCTCAACGCTTGAGTAGTTCTGGATGCTTCTATATAAAATTCTCATCCTCCCATGTGGAATCTTCAGCGGGTAATGTCTTCCACTTGATGAGATACTTCGAAATTGATAAATTTCATAGCTGTCAAGTTCTTGTTTCTATGACTGCTTATGGTTCCAATATGATTTTTCCTTACTCTTCAAGTTCTGGAAATATTGATTGAACTGGGAGCTTGTCAACTATAACCTTCTTTAAGCATGAAACATGGAAAACTAGGTACACTCGGGAAGCTGCAGGAAGCTCCATTTTGTATGCCATAGTACCAACCTTTTGCAACACCTTGTATGGACCATAATATTTTGGTGATAATTTATTATCCTTCTTAGCTTTCTTGAGGGACATTTGTTTATATGGTTGTAGTCATAGGAACACCCAGTCACCTACACCAAAATTTCTTTCATTGCGATGTTGATATGCATGTTGTTTTATTTTATTCTGCGCCAAAGTGAGGTTATCCTTTAAGAGTTGGAGAACCTGTTGCTGATGCTCGATGTGATCTTCCACTACTTGATCCTTAGAATTTTCTCTTAAATATGATGTGATGGATGGTGGATGACATCCATAAAGTGCCATAAATGGGGTCATTTTTGTTGTAGTATGGAAGGAAGTGCTATACCACCATTTAGCCAGAGGCAACCATTTGACCCATTGTGTCTATTTATCAGATACAAAGCAACGAAGATATCCTTCCAAACATTTTTTTTACTATCTCAGTTTTCCCATCAGATTGAGGATGATAAGATGATCTATGAGCTAACTAAATACCAAGACAAAAAAATGATTTTGTCCAAAAATTTCCAGTGAAAATGGGATCTTTGTCGCTTACAATAATCTTTGGGTTTCCATGTAGCTTTTGAATTGTTTCCATAAATGCAGTAGAAACTGTATTGGCTTTAAATGGATGAGATAATGCACAAAAGTGTGCATACTTGGTAAATTTGTCAACTATGACCATGATGACACTCTTTCCTTCAGACTTGGGTAAACCTGTGATAAAATCCATTGAAACCTCCTTGCAACGTTGGCTTGGAATGGATAAAGGTCGTAATAGACCTGGCGTCATAATTGTTTCAACTTTACTTTGCTGGGAAACCAAACATTTCGCCACAAACTTTTGAATATCTGATTTAAGGCCATCCCAAAAAAATTCCTTCTTAACCCTTTGTTAAGCTTTTAAAAATCTGGAGTGCCCTCCTAAGGGAGAGTTGTGCAATTCCATAAGAATATTTTGTTTGAGTTGGGAATTATTACATAGGTATAAGCAATCTTTGTACCATGACGAATCATTTTTCCAACTAAATGTATCAAATGTGTTGGGATCTTGTTGTAAATTTAAATGAGTGCCCACACTTCTTCGTCATTCTTCCATTCATCCCTTGATTTGTTTATCCAATCTAGTTGTATATTAGAAATCGCACAAAGCAATGCTTACACATCCTCATCCTTTCTTAAGAGTGCATTTTCCGCAACATTTTGCTTCCCTTTTTTGTAGATGATATCAAAGTCATAACCCAACATCTTTATGACCCATTTTTGCTGCTCTTCTGAAGATAATCTTTGTTATAAAAATTATTTAAGACTATCATGATCTATTTTTACCTTGAAGTGTATTCCCATTAGGTAGGGTTGCCATTTCTTAAGTGCATGTAGTATTGCCAACATTTCCTTCTCATAAATAGCTTTGTGTAAATACTTTAATTTGATTAGACGACTTTCAAAAGAAATGGGTCTTTCTTCTTTCATTAAAACAACACCAATTTCATTTGTTGAGGCATCACATTCCACAATAAATGTTTTTGTGAAGTCCGGCGTAGCTAAGACCGGTGCTTGGCACATTGCCTCTTTAAGATGTTGAAAGGCCTTCGTTGCTTCTGGAGTCCATGAAAATGCATCTTTATTCAATAATTTTGTTAGAGGTGCTACTATTCTCCCGTAATTCTTAAAAATCTTGCGATAATACCCTGTCAACCCGAGAAATCCTCGTATATGCTTTATGGATGTGGGGATTTTCCATTCCTTAATGGCTTTAATTTTGCTAGGGTCTACCTGAACTCCTTCATGAGATACAATATGACCTAGATATTCCACCTCTTGTACTCCAAAGAAACATTTGGATCTTTTTTCATATAATTGTTTCTCCTCCAATAGTTGTAACACCCTGTCAACATGTTCAACATGATCCTTCCAAGACTTGTTGTAGATTAGTATATCATCAAAAAATATTAACACAAATTTTCTGAGGAAGGGTTTGCAAATGGAATTCATCAAACCTTGAAATGTAGAAGGTGCATTGGTAAGGCCAAAAGGCATGACCAAAAATTCATAATGACCCTCATGAGTTCTAAATGATGTTTTCTAAATGTCTTCAATCTTCATTATGATTTGAGGATATCCTGAATGAAGATCCAACTTGGTGAAGTAAATTGATCCATGCAATTCATCCAATAATTCATCAATGGCGAGAATGGTAAATTTATCTTTAAAAGAGTTTTGGTTGAGCTCCTTATAATCTGGACACGTGCCATGATCCATCCTTTTTGTGCACCAATACTACTGGAGCAAAGAAAGAACTTTAACTAGTACTAGCCTCTAGCATTTCTGCAACCATACATTTAATTTCTCTTTTGGGCATAGGGATATGTGTAAGGCCTGATGTTTGGAGGAACACTTCCTAGAACCAAATGAATAGCATGATCATGATCACGAATAGGTGGGAGGCCTTTGGGAGTCTCAAATACCTTGGAATGATTGTCCACGAATTTTTGGAGATTTGGAGAAATAGATGATTTCGATGTGAGAACCTCTAGCGAACCTAATTTTGGAATTACGCCTCGTTTTTATTTCTTTAAAAGCTTTGTCATTCCATTAGAGTTGATTATCTTTCTTGGTTTCCTTGTGATACCCCTTAATTCAACTTCCTTTCCTTCAAAAAAAAAAATCATGAAAAGTTCTTGAAAATTAAAAGCTATTGTACCCAAGGATTGTAGCCATTGGACTCCTAGAACAACATCAACACCACCCATTGGAATGGAAAGAATTAGGCTATTTAATGCATATTCTCCCATGGATAGCTTGATATTATGGCACTTTCCATAGCAATTTATGGTTCCTCCACTTGCAACCATCACTTGACACTCTGGTGTTGGATATAGGAAGCAATTCAATTTCTTTGTTATCTTAAAATGAATAAAATGATGGGTATTGCCCGAATCAATCAACACTATTACCTTTTTCTTCTTGATATGTCCTTTTATCTTGATACTTTGAGGAGCGGTAATTCCAGCCAATGTGTTACAAGATATGGTCAGATTCATTTCTTATTTCTCTAGGGTTTGTTCTTCATGTATATCGTTTTCTTTTGACGTTTCTTGTTCCTTTTATTCCTCCTCTTCACAATTTATGTAAAATAATTTCTTCTCAGCACACTTATGATCTTTAGTGTATTTTCTATCACAACTGTAACAAATCCCTTTTGCTCTTTTTTCTTCCAATTTTTTTGGTGTCAACCTTATAGGTTTTTGGAAGGATAGGGGCAACAACACTTCCACCTTTATAGTTGTGAGTGGTAAGCGTCCTTGTTGCCATAATTTTTCTTTCCATTTTTTGTGCAAACCTGAATGCCTTCTCCAATGAATCAAGTTCCCAAAGGTGAACCTCATGTTGGATGTTATCCTTTAAAGTTCGTATGAACACTTCAATCCTATGCTCCTATGGAATATCTTTTGCCCTTATATTCAATTTTTGGAAGTCCTTAAAGTACTCTGTCATTGAACCCTTTTGTTTGAGATTTATCAATTGGCTAAAAAAAGGTGTTGCTTTTTGTATCCTCATAATGTGCTATCATTTCTTCAAAAAAAAAATTCCAAGTGACAATTTGTTTATGAGAGAAAATCCATCAATACCATACAAACTGATTTGGTTCCAAATGTAAAGTTGCAATGCATATTTTGTGTGTTTTTCACATTATGGAGATCGAAATATTGTTCCATCTGTAGTACCCATGTTACGGATCCTTGCCATCAAACTTCCTCATATCGATCTTTGGAGCATGGTGGGTCTTCAATCCAACGTTAGATTCTTTGAAATCATGATTAAAATTCCTTTTTTTCATCATGCATTTCCTTTACTACCCTTTCGCCATTAGTAAGCATTTCTTGTAGCAGCTTTGTCAAATCTGTCTTCAAATCTTCCATGTTACCTTTAATTTTTTCTTCTATACCATCCATCTTAGCTTCCACATCATTCAACTTAACTTCCACGCATTTCTTTAAACCATCCATATTAGCTTCCACGCCATTCATCTTAACTTACACGCCTTTCTTTAAACCATCTATCTTAGCTTCTATTACTTTTTATGAGAGTGAATTTTGTTACACTTGGTCTCGTAATTTTGATATATCATGTTTCATTTCTTCCTCTTCTTCATGAGTCGTGCTAGATCTTTTACTAGGTGTTTCCATTTTCTTTCTTTGGGGCATCAATTAATGATAATTATGCTTCATTGTGCCCTTTTAATTCCTTCAAACTATTTTTTCAAACCAAACTTATGGAAAATTTAAAAAAAACTACACACCTTTTTTCATTTTGTAGGAGCTCAATATTGAATCTATTGAATATCTGTAATTTTGAATCTCCAAGGTCTAAAATTACATCCTGCAGTAGCCCTAGGAGTCCTATTTCCAACCCTACAAGTCTGATCAATATTGGATTCTCCAAGAAATAAATATGCCAAATCTCCCACGATGGTCTGATTATTGACTGATTTAGTAGATTGAACTTGTACAAAGTTCCATGTGTCACTCTTTCAACCTTAGGACTCGAAGCCGATACAAAGAAAAACACAGACCATCCTCTTTGTGTAACTTTTTATGAAAATTCAATCTGATGCTCAAAGATAAAGTTATAACGATTTTCCCCAGGGCACATATTTGAGATATAATTTGAGAGCCTGCAAAAACCCTAACTTCCCTGGATCCTATCTCCAAAAATATAGTGATAAAAGATCTGAAATTCATACCCAAGGTTCATCGAGATTTGGCTCAAATGGGTTTTAATTTCAACTTCTGAAACGTTGGAGAAAAAGAGTTATAGCGAAAATTCCACGATGACCTGTTTGGAGCAGCAAAACCCTAGAATCCAAAGACTATGATACCAAATGTTATGTAACCAGCTCACAAAATAGAAGAAAGGTTGGATCAACAACTTCAAAATCAGCCTCTTCGAGGGGGCAACCTCCTTTACATTACACAAATGAACAATTCTTGGATGATACAAATGACAAAACCTCTTTTCTATACATAGGAGTCTAAGGGGTCACAATATAATCCAAGTCGACATACCAATAATAATATAAGGGCACAACAATAGCAATAGTGGGCTTCTATGGGGCACAATAATAACAATATGGGGACAATAAGGGCACAACAATAACAATAAGGGCTATAATGACAAGTAATGGGGGAATCACTAGTATTATAGGGACCTAACATTGGACCACCATTAGTTGGTTACTTGGCTATGGAACCTTTCCCTGAAGTCATGCCAACTCCATTACAACCATCTTCACATGCACCTATGAATTTATGGGATAACTTGGGACTTGTCATTTACCCTTGGGGGTTAGAAACACTTAATAGGGTTATTCATCTAGACATTTGTAAAAAAGAGAGGGAAGACTTATATGAGACTTGTTCTAGATAGATTTTTTTAGGTGATCTTTGTGTGAAGTTTGGTAGTGCCCCTAAAATTAAGTATGATCCACTATGATGAATGTATGGTTTTTGTTACCTAATTATTATTTATTTAAATTTGATCCTAAGGAGGTTTTGTTAGGTGGTTATCATCATAGTTGCAGAGGATTCTTGAGGTGCTTGCAACACCTCCTTAGCAAAGCAACAAAGGTCATACCATTATAGAGAGAGAGAGAGAGATTAGCTTTGATGATGCAACATTTCCTAACCTAAGAAAAACCTAGGGTTATTTATTGACTTCACATGATACTTAACACCCCCAAGGACCTACAAATGCTAAAACATTGATCCCATGAAGCTTGGTGCTAGAGATATTGATGACGTTCCTAATGGGCCCATGAAGCCCCGAGGTTGGCCTTAACATTGTTTGATGGGAAACACTTGCTCCAGAGCCTAAATTATTATGTTCATCCTTGAGATGAAAAGGGAGGGATAATACATCATCTTGGAGCCCCAATCCTTGAGTAATTGAGTGCCACGCCACCCCTCTTCCTCCTTTGAGGTTGATGTATGACATCTTGGACATGATGTGTTACCATGGAGTAACTTTGGATGGTTTACACATGATCCTCGAGATGCATATTGGAGTATGGATCATTCATTATTCATATTATCACCTTTTGGTGGCTTAGTGAGCTCATTTGGAGGATGATGTCAAGCTTTAGTAGCATTTATTCCTACACATGGGGTATTTTATGGTACTTGTGTTATGTTTCTAACCTATGAGGTTGGCTTGTAACTTCTTTCTTGTGGAACACTTAAAATAGACCTGTCAATAGGGCTTCTTTAGTTTTTTAATTATAAAATGAGTCGGAGAAGGCTTATAAGGCTCATATAAATAAATCCTCCCCTCATTTGTCTTTTCATCATCACACATATATAATTAGGCCTCTCCTAAAGAAAGTGCAACTTGACTCTTTTTCTCTACATTAGACATAATGTGATATTTGTGGATGTGACTTACTATTGGAAGTGATTTTTGCTTGAGGACATTAATTTAGGTTTGAAAGAATAGCTCTTATGGAATATTATTGCAAGTTTATTGTTTATCATTAATATTTTGCATGTTTTTATGTTTAAACTAGGGTTTCACTTGTTCCATGACTAAATGCTTATCATTGTTGAAATTTTTCTTCATAATTGCATGTAAAATTGTCTTCTTAAAATCCTATAAGGGAAGTCTATATGTGTGGACCTTATATTTAATGTTTCCTCTCACAAGAATAATAATTAGGGTTTTAGAAGTGGATTCCCTAGATAATCCCCCCTTACTCCATTATCCTTCCTTATAATATTGTGCCATAGAGACTCCAATCCCCTTGTAGGATAAGAGACTAGTCCAAAAGTGCAGTGATCACCTTAAAACTAAATTAAAACCTTTCCAAATTTCTCTCTCCTAGATGACTAGGGAAGCACTAGGGTTTTAAGAGTTTATTTAAGTGTAAAAACGTTGTTTTATTACTTAAAGGGGGCCTTAAACTATAGGTTAGTTTCTACGATTCCTATAAAATAAAAAACAAAAAAGTGGATAGCCTAACATGTCATAGAAGGGTCGATGTCACCTTCTACTTTAATTGTTTATGCATAAATAACAACCCTAAAGTTGTTTACCCTATTTCAACCCTAGTCCTATCTAAATCCCTTTCTCCTTTCTTATTGAAGATTATTTGGAGGGATTTTCTTAGGTTGTTATATGTCATTAAATGCCCTCTTATTGAAGATCATTCAAACCCTATAGCAACCCTCTTATTGGTCTAACTTTTAAAGTGCTTGAACCTTAGCATTGAATACCTTGGTCATTTTTGGCCTTTTCAAGATCTTTATCCATCTCTAGACCGTCAAAATGAACCATCTTGAGCCCTAGAATTATAATACCTTATAGGTGAATTAGGGAAGCCTCCATTATGGTTGAACTCCCACTAAATACTAGGAGGAAGGGATTTAAGGTGATAATGGCAAACCTTCCTGATTTTTGTTGTAAGGTTTTGCCCCTTCCCCTGTGAGGCTTTACATTGAGCCTGCAAGGTTTTGACGCAAACAATCCCTGTTCCCATAGGTGTAAAGTTACCTGAAAAGAAATGCCTCAAGACACATGAAGAGGAAATGACAAGTCCCATGTTCCATAAGCTAGTATGGTTGTAATTTTGATGTATGCAATGGTTTGTACTAGATTGTACATTGCACATGTAGTGGGAGCATTGAGTAGGTATATGTCAAAAACAAGGAAAGAGAATTTGACAATGGTAAAGAGGGTTTTGAGGTATTTGTGTGGAACTAATGGTTATGGATTGTGTTACTCAAGAAAGCCAAGTTTTGACAGAGCATTGGACATACATGGATTTGTTGATGTAGACTGGCCTAGATATTTGGATCATAGAAGATCTACAAGTGGGTATGTGTTTAGCCTATTTGGAGTGACCATTTGGATGAGCAAGAGACAGTCTGCAGTGGCACTCTCAACTACGAAAGTCTCTGTGATTTTTTGTAGCATCGAGAGGTATTCCCACATGACAAGAGGCCTCTTAAGTCAACTTATGTCAACTTAAGAAAATTATGAAAATAAAAATCAAATCAAATAAAATTGGGCTTCATGTAGGCTCAAAAATGGACTAGTCAACCCCACCATGAAAGGGTGTGTCCCTTGTTCAAATTCACCTAGTTAACTTGTATATATATAAATGACGTGACACTTCACTTGGTCACTCACTCATTAGCATTATCTATCTTCTATAGCAGCCACACGCAGGAGTAGATAGAGGATGAATTGATTGAAGTTTGGACTTGGATTTTGGCATAGATTTCTAGACAATTTAGAATTGTAAACCTTGTTGAAGAATAGTTTCTCCTAGAAGAAAAGTTATTGGGTTTTCTCCCAAGGAAAATTTGTTGTCTCTATTGTGCATGGTTGTCTCTTTATGATTTTTATTCTTTCCCTTACATTTATTGTTGAAATTCTCTATGTATAATTGCTTAATGACATCAATAACATTAGATAAATTGTTTGAAAATCATTAAGTAGCAATTATCAGATTATAAGATTGGTTTCTAGTTTTCATCTTGTAGAAAAATCAACATGGTATCAGAGCTTTGTTGAGAGAGTAGCCACTAAATTCAAGTGAAAAGGATCTCATTTATGGAGAAAAAGAATACAAAGAGAGTCACCACCTAAAAGAGAAGGATGATTCCAAGAGGATGTCGAGTTTGGATATGTTATAGAGTTTTGGTCAAGGAATATTCTGTTGTGAAGGTTGATTTGTGTAATTATGTCCAACAAAGAAGTGACCTAAAGTCTATTTAATATGATTTTTGGTATGTATAAGGTTGAAAGGATAGGGTTGTATGCATGTTTGTTTGATCTAGATCTATTCGCAAGTATGTTCAATAGGTTAGGGAAGTCATTGTGCAAGTAAGGCTAGCCGCAAGGGTGTCTCCACCCTAGAAACAGGGTTGTAGTGGGATCAAGCAAGACTAGGGGCCTCAAACATCAAGGATAGGCTAACCAATGGTTACTTATGGGGGGATGAGGGTTGGTTGATCCAACTATAAGGAACCTGAAGTGAATATAAGAAGGCAATTCAAGGCTAGTAAAGCCACTAGATAGAGGACCAAAGAATGTTAGGGTATTTGAGGAGAGAATGAGATCATCTAGGCTGAAGAAAAATGATTTACTAAGGTGTGGATAGTGGCCTGAGACCTAAGGATAGGCAGAACGAAGTGGTGAATGCTAGCAGCAAGGCATTCTGAGGTAGTTGTGGCTAAGAAGGGCTAGATCAAGGAGGATTCCAGCTGTTGTATTAGCCAACAAGGTGTATGGTCATAGTTGAGGGCTAGAAAGTGCCCAAATCAGCTAGACAAAGTGTTAGAAGGAAGATCAAGAGTTACACAGAGGTTTTTTAGGAAAAGGAGGGGGCTAACATCAAGGTAATCAATGGCTCTTATGATCAGGGAACTGAGGAGTCTTTATTGTTGTATTTTTCTTCAAGTCTTTATGCTTGTGCGGTACAAGAGTTAGAAGAATTAGTGTTTGTAAACCCTAAAGAAGACTTGGAGGTTACGACTTGTATGGAAGTATTGGATGAGAAATTCCTAGGGTTTGTAGTATGAAATCCTAGAGCAAGACTTTGAATGTTGGATGCAAGTGGAATTTGTGTGATGCATACTTGGTTTATCTCCTTGATATCAGATGAAATGACTTTGTGTTATTGCTAGCTTATTGTTAAGCCTTTGGTGTGGCTAAATAGCTTGATGAATGGCTTACTAAGCCTAATCTGCAGGATGAAGAAACGAAAGGATCTAAACTTGAAAATAATGCATATGGACAACATTAAGGAGGAAAGGATTAAGAGGGAGTTTAAAATTCCCTACAACAATCAACAATTTCTTTCTTAATCAAGAGATAACTACTTCATATCTTTCTCCCTTGATTATTTTTATTTTCCTTGGTGAGCCTCTTATCTTTGTATTTTTTTCTTGGCCTCCTGAATGAGGTTTGTAGGTACATTATGAAGGTTTCCAAGGAAATTATTTTTGCAGTAGATGGAAACATTGGAAAGAACAAAGCAAAGTTTGCAACAAGAACATTCTTCCAGTAACATGGAGTACAAGGATATTTTTTACTCTAGTCTCTTATGGATAGGTTTTTGTATGACCTAAAGGCTTGAGCATAAACTCAACAAGAATGATTGGTGTTTGAGGGGGGAATTGTATAGACATCTAGGATTGTGCTAGATGACAGGAAGAACTTCTAGTTTTGAGGGAGCATACCATCAAGAAGTATGGAAGAAGCAATTTCCTAGTAGATGTCATGGGTTAAGATTGTTAAGATGATCAGTGACATAATATCTCTAGTAGTAGTATGCCTTCTTTATTGTGACCATGTCAAATATCATAAGGACTTGCTTACATGACAAAGGGAGCAACAATAACAAAAGAATTTGCTTACATGAGAGAGGGAGTAACAACAATAAGAGGACTTGCTTACATAACAAAGGAAGCAACAATGGCAAAAATATTTTCTTACATGATAGAGGTAGTAATAGTGGTAAGAGGATTTTCTTCCATGATAGAGGGAGAAGCCAAGACTACCACAGGAAGACCTACTTTAGTGTCAAAGGGAGTTGATCTTGGATACTTAAATGAAGGACTCTATCCAGACACACTATTGGATCTTTTGATTTGGTGGATATCATGATGTAAGGTAGTTGATTAGATCCTTGGTGTACCCAGTTAACACTAGGCCTGATATTTTCTTTAGAGGGAACAATAAATATGGTTTGATATATGTGTTAGGTGGTGAAGTGAGGTTGTACAATATACATATTCAAATTGGGACGAGAGTGAAAAAAGAATAAAAAGAGAACATCAAGGTGTTGCTTCAACTTGCTATCAACTATGATATCTTGGTTTAGCAGGAAGAAGACTTGTGTCACTTTCATTACAACATGATCAGAGTATATCGTAAATTGTGTCACAAGTTGTGAAGCAGTGTGACTTTAGAAGCTTCTTGCAGGAATCCTTGATCAATACACTTCATCCGAGACATAGTGAAGAGAGGAGAAGGGAAACTCCATTAAATATACATATATGAGAATATCACAAACATTATCACCAAGCATATGTCTAGAGTGAAGTTTGTATACTTCATAGACAAGCTTGGCGTGATGTAGAATGTCTCCCTCGTTGAGAGGGTGTGTTGATGTCTTTGCAAGATTGGGGAAACCATATCCTAAATCCATAAAGGACTTTGGATGGGTCATAAAGGATTTTGACTAGACCATATGGATGCATTCACCTGAGAGGCTAGAAGGACTTGGTTGGATCATAAAGGACTTTGAACATAGGTGAATGGCCCAGGGAAATTACAATATTGGACATATATTCTCCTAAGGATCCAGAAGGACTTGGTTGGGTTATTAAGGAATTGACTAGAGGAGATGGATGTAATTCACCTGAGAATCCATAAAGGACATTGGTTGAGGATGAATGGTCCAAGGGAAGATTCTCTCATGAGAAGCTAGAATGACTTGGTTAGGTCATAAAGGACTTTGACCAGAGGAGACTGATAAGGTTTCCTAAGAAGCCACAAAGGATTTTTGCCAGAGGTAAGGCCCTAGATACTCGCATTTCCTACCTCGGGATGGAGTTATCTATATACATGCATCAACATGGCAAGATCATGAACTTTTCTTATGGAGAAGAAATTTCAGCTAAGGGGAAATCTATTACAACCAAAAATAATACCTCCCTCGCTAAGAGGGAGTGTTGATTTTTTGTAGCATCGAGAGGTATTCTTGCACGAAAGAGGCCTCCTAAGTCAACTTAAGAAAATTATGAAAATAAAAATAAATAAATAAATCTTTTTTGGGGCTTTGTGTAGGATCAAATTGGACAAGTCAACCCCACCATGTAAGGGTCTGTCCCTTGGTCAAATTCACCCAATCAACTTGTGGTTGCTATAGAAGAGTGATAATGATAATGAGTGAGTGATCAAATGAAATTTCACACACACACAAATATATATAGTCTATTTATTATGTCATCTGCATTTATCGTTGAATTTTTCTGTGTATAATTTCTCAATGGTATCAGTAGCATTATATAAATTGTTTGAATATCATTACGGTAGTAATTATAAGATCATAAGATTGGTTTCTACTATGCATCTTGTTCAACAAGTTGAATACAAGGTAGCCACTTATGCACAAAAGGAAACAATATGGTTGTAGAGATTATGTTCATGTATTGAGTTGGTACAATGAACTATGAGGCTAGATTGTGACAGTTAGAGTGAAATCTTGCTAGCAAAGAAACCAACTTATAATTTTAAGACACTTTGTGAGAGATAGGGTTAAAGAAAAGAAGGTGTTGTTGGTGAAGGTGGATTTTTTTTTTAATTTTATAGATTCATTAGCGAAATATATGAGCACTAAGTTTTCCTGGTGTAAAGAAACAATGGGCATTATTGTTGATCGTGTACTCTTTTGACCCCCTATGTGCCAAGAAAACAACAACTGGGAGAATATTGGGTATGTGTTATGTCTTTGTACGACTATCACCACGTGTTATATGTTGATTTGAGTGTAGTGTGGGGGGAATCCCCCTTGCTCAAAGGGTTTGCAAGGGGATGGAATCCCCATATATGAGGGTTTGAAAAAAATGGGTAGTTTTTTACATCCATTTTTGTTGGTTTTCAACACATGATTTTCATTTTAGTGGTTTTGTTGTGCATATTGGTTTAGGCCATGGTTTTGTTGTTTTAGTGAAGGAAGTATGGTTGTATTCTAATATTGGGTAAATGGATGGGATGCTTATGGATGTCGTAGGTTTTATATATATATATATATATATATATAATATATATATATATTGTAATACTATAAGATGAATATATTGAAGAAAAAAAATTGGTTTTCCTAGTTTTGGGCTTCCAGGGTAAAAATTGTGTTAATGTGTGTGTTTTACATTACATCTTTTCTATTTTAAGAATGTGTTTGCAACAATTAAATGTGTTGGAAAATGCAGTATGGTAGCTATTAATTCAGATTTTCCTTAACCTTCGAACCTTAAGCTTTATATATATATATTATATATGTAAAGATGAATGTATTGAAGAAAAATTGGTTTTCCTAGTTTTGGGCTTCCAGGGTAAAAATTGTGTTAATGTGTGTGTTTTACATTACATCTTTTCTATTTTAAGAATGTGTTTGCAACAATTAAATGTGTTGGAAAATGCAGTATGGTAGCTATTAATTCAGATTTTCCTTAACCTTGATAATTTCTTGTGAACTTTATTTATCTTATTATGATTCTTTATTAGATCTTGTTCATCAAACAATTACCAAGGCTAGAAATATTAAAGACAATAGACACAAAAATTAGGCTTCAAGCCAGAGAAAACATAAGAAATCTTCTCTTGTTATAAAATTTGCATTAAATGTGACAACAAAGACTAAAACCCTAGACCAAGTCCTCCTCCAAGTACCAATTTATCCCTCTAAGAATTCCTTCCAAATAGATCAGATCAACAACGTTTAATCTTGATTCTACCAGCTTCTAGCTTCAACTTCATCCCTATAACTGTTGCAAAAACCCTAATTTAGCTTCTTCAAGAGATCATTTTTTGAGCAAGACATGTCCTTCTTCTAGCAACTTGATACTGGAACTCACTCTCCTGCAATTCAAACCTGCAATTTCATCCTTCCTTGATGTTGCAGAAACCCTAGATTCTGCACGTCTGACAGAGATAAAACCCAATAACAAATTTCTTCCTTATTCTTTCCATTTAGACATTCGCTCTTCTTTTCTTCTTATTTCCCAAATATGAATTGAATTTACTCTCTTGAGATCGAACTTGTGAGTGAGTAAGTTCCAAATGAGGTCGAATTTACTTCTTTATATAGCCTTTCCAAGGAGCCAAATTCCCTTCTTTAGGTCAGCTTGTAGCTGCCAGTGCTAACTTGTACTTTGGACATTTCCAGGACTTTCTAGACTCAAAATAAAATATTTTACAAGTTACATCTTGACCAAAAGGATTTTATAAACATGATGTTGACTCTCTTGACTCGTGACAATATAACCTATGACCTAACAAATCCTAGAAGCATGAAGAACATGCTTTTAACTATAAGACCATCAATAAAGAGCATGCAACCCATGCTTTAAAATAATAACTTTTTTCTTTTCTTATTTTTGTTTTTTATATAAGATACATATTGAAAGCAGTACAACAGCAATTATGAAGACCGAAACTAGTTACATTTCCAACATTCCCTCTTAACTAGGGAGGTATTCATAATTGTTCAACTAGTACAACATCATTCTCAAACTAAAAAGTTCTCATAAGAAGCGTCAAATTGATAAGCCAATTGGCTAGCATTGTCTTTGAGGCCTAACTAGACAAGTTCATCTTCATTCAATAACATTATGTTGGGAGGATTTACGTGTGATACCACACTACCTTCTACAAGGCACATACCCCATTTAGATCACAAGGTATCTCCTTTTAGGACTATTCTTATCTTGGATTCCTAATCCTCAAAGAATATCGGTCCTCTCTGACCACTCTCATCTTGGATACTTATCTTATCCTCAATGAGTGTTAGTACCTTTCCTTTCTTGGATGCTCTATCCTTAATGAAACCACATATGCTTACCCAATCCTCCACCATTCTCTCTCTAAGGCATTCACTTATTCTTGGTCAAGTGCATGACACATGAAGAAGAGAATGCACTTGTGATATCCAACATCACTCCCTCTCAACTAGAGAGGATATCCCTATTCCCCTCTTGATCAAAGAATAGATCCTTGCACCTATTCAAGGAGAATCCTTTACTCTCTCTCAAAACCAAAGGAGATTCTAGACTTCATTTCAATTTGGGAAGTCAACATCATAATCCTTATAGCTTGTTTTCATAAGAATATCAGCTATCCATCCTTTATAGTTGCATGACTCCTCTTTCCTTCTTGTATTGAGCTTTCTTCCTTTCGAGGTATCATGGACCATATTATTTCTTCAATTTTGTGACAAGATCTAGGTCATCTATCTTGAAAATAACTTTCATCTTGTCATCATTGATGAAGGCATTATATCAAGCTTTTCCAAACTTTAAGTTGATCATAGCTTCCTCATGAAAGTGATCTCCTTGTTGTACGAACTTGACCTTTAGGTTATGTTTTTGCAATTACTACCTCTTAATCTCAATATTAAAGACACCTTGACTTCATGATTGCTAGGTATCATATGTTGAGCTTGCATCAACATTCATCATATATTCTTGCAATAACCTTCTAGGTAGAAAAATAATATTTTAACCAAATAGCCAATAATAGAAATATTAAACTCACCTCATCATGATGACCTTCTCATCAAAGCATGAACATCCTCATGGTCTGTCTCCACACGAGTCTTCCTTCATGCATTAGAGTGCCCAAGGATCGAACTTGATTACCAAGTTATAATTTTTTTTCTTCTTTCGGAGACTATATTAGACGTTATTATACTATATAATCTAGTGATAAAGTCTTGATCCTTTATTCATTCTAGAGTAAGTTAAATTCATCATATAATGATACTAAACATATTTATGGTTGACTTCTTTTACAGGATTTTGTATGCATAAATCCTACTAAAGAGTCAATTTAAGTGCATTTCTATAATTTCATTCAATCATATAGCCATATGCCATGAAATGAGACTGCAACTTGACCAACTGCATTCCTTCATCCTTTAGGAGTATTGTTTCCATACTATATGGAATATATACTATCCTTGTCATAATGATTTCTTCCAAGAACCTTCCAAAATGATGGTTCTTATAGGATCATGATTATCCTCCTTAGCAAAATGACTATCTCTAACATAATATTAGAGAATTCCTGGATGAACAATAATATGAAAAATGGTCTAATTTTAAAGACTATATGATTCCTACAAAACAACTCAATCAAGTAGACTCTAAATATGCTACTATCACATGCTTCTATCTATGATGACATACAAAATCTGAAATAATATGTTCTATCCTAAAGGAAATACTAACTTCACAAAGAACTTGAAGAGAGGATGAATTCCTTAATAGTAAAGATATTTGACATCTTTTTTCTTTGGCTTCTTCTCAGGAACTCCCATTTCTTTGGCTATGTGAGCTTTGCTTCTTTCCTTTATTTTTCGGTTCTACTTATTTGGATATTCCCTCTTAAATTTTCCATATTCATTACATCCAAATCATTGAACCTTGGACCTTTCAAGCTTATGTTTGGAATTTCCAATTTTTCCCTTCTTTAGCTTCTTGACTCTAGTAATAAAGGCTTGAGACTATTCATTTGATTTGATATCATCATTTGCCTTGATACTAGTTTCTTCCAAAATGAATTAAGCCCACAACTCATCAAAAGTAGTTGTAGTCTTTCTTGGAGTAATTGTTAGTTGTGAAACTACTCCATTCTAGTGGCAAGGCATTTAATACACAAATGGTCATTTTAGAGTCAAAATTTGTCTCCGCGAGCCCCTATAATTGATCTCTTATTTGATAATATTCATTATAAAGGATGATATGTCTTCAACATTCGATTTATTCTTTTTGTATAGTTTATTTCTTAAAGACATCTTTTGTCCCGAGGTACTTATAGAGTATAAATTCACTAGCTTATCATGCATAGCCTTAGAAGTCTTGAAAATAGAAACGAATGCAATAATTTGATCCTTACTGGTGGCAAGGCATTTAGTACACAAATGGTCATTTTAGAGTCAAAATTTGTCTCCCAGGGCCCCTATAATTGATCTCTTATTTGATAAATATTCATTATAAAGGATGATATGTCTTCAACCTTCGATTTATTCTTTTTGTATAGTTTATTTCTTATTGACATATTTTGTCCCGATGTACTTATAGAGTATAAATTCACTAGCTTATCATGCATAGCCTTAGAAGTCTTCAAAATAGAAACGAATGCAATAAGTTAATCCTTAATGGACTCAACAATGATCCTTTGTGCCCTTACTTCCCCCATATTGTATTTTTCTAGTTCTTTAGTCTTCTCTTTGCTATGTTCAATAATTTCACCAAGAAGATATTCCATTACTTCATTCTCTGTAAGTGCCAAATCAATCCTTTTCTTCCATGCCAGGAAATTTTCTAAGCCAACAAGCTTATTTCTTTCCTTGCAGAAAGAACCCATATGACATATAGATTTAGACATAGAGATACTTACTTTTCAGTTCAAAGCCTTCCCTTCTCTGATGATGTCTCCAACTATCTCAAGGCTTTCAAGATCTTCAAAGAGACTTCAATGAGATCCTAGAAGATGTCTTCTAGAATCCCCTCAACAAAAAATTCAAAGAGTAATGAATGATACCAATATCCTTTGATGCTTCCTTCAAGGATGTCTTCCAGTAAGCCTTTGAATAGAGCTCCTTCCAAGAGAGATCAACAACCTTCTTATCATATTGCTCTTCAGGATTTCCTTTGAACAGGACTTGATATAGTGTTTTGCAATTGATTCCCCTTAGAAAACCCTTCTTGTGTCCATGATATGATCCTTCCAGCTACCTTCTCTTGTTCACGTTAACTCTGATACCATGTTGGAAAATGCAGTATGGCAACTATTAATTCAAATTTTCGTTAACCTTAATAATTGCTTGTGAACTTTATTTATCTTCTTATGATTATTTATTAGATATTATTCATCAAACAATTACCAAGAACATAAATAGTAAATACAATAGACATAGAAATTAGTCTCTAAGATAGGGAAAAACCCCTCTAAGAGGAAAACCCAGAAAAAAAAACTTCTCTTCTTATAAAATATGCTTCAAATGAGACAACAAAGACCTAAACCCTAGGCCAAGTCCTCCTCCAAGTACCAAGTCAACCCTCCAAGAATTCATGCCAAATATATTAGATAAACAAGGCTTAATCTTGATTCTACTATTTTCTAGCTTCAACTTTGTCCAGCTTCGACCCTGTAACTTTATCCTGCAACTTCAACCCTGTAGCTGCAGCAGAAACACTAACTTAGCTTCTTCAAGATATCATTTTTTAAGCAAGAGAAATACTCCCAAGGTCAAAGAGGTCAATACATAATATTCATTCTTCCATCAACTTGATACTATAACTCACTCTCCTACAATTTGGACCTGCAATTTCATCCTTCCTTAATGTTAAAGAAACCCTAGATCTCGCATGTGTGAGAGAGATAAAGCCCAAAAACAAATTTTCTTCCTTCTTCTTTGCTTCTAGGCCTTTGCTCTTCTTTTCTTCTTGTTTCCAAACTATAGATCAAACTTGTGAGTGAGTGAGTTCCAAATGAGGTCAAATCTACTTATTATATAGCCTTTCTAAGGGGATGAATTCCCTTCTTTAGGTCGACTTGTAGTTGTCATGACCGACTTGTACTCTGGATATTTCCAAGACTTTATAGACTCAAAAGAAATTATTTTACTAGTTACATATTGACTGGAAGGGTCTTATAAACATGATGTTGACTCTCTTGACTCATGTCAGTATATCATATGACCTAACAAGCCCTAGAAACATGAAGAACATGATTTTACCTAGAAGACCATCAATAAAGAGGAAAATATGTAAGTAGATACTTGATTAATGATGACTTCTTCGATTGTGATCCTGATTAGTTCATTATATTATTTTTCATCTATCTCACTACTTTTAGAGTGAAAAAATTGAAAGAATAAGCATGCAAAGTCATGTTTACCAGCAATTCCTAGTCTGGAGAATTGGGGTTTGAAATGGTGAAAAATAATTTTGAGGCAATAACCAACATTTTCTATGGTCAAATAATATATGTTGAATCTTTATAATTTCTTTTCATCTATCTCAATGCTTTCAGAATGGAAAAATTCGAGGAAACAACTTGCAATGTCATTTTTATCGATGGTCTGAGTTTGGAGAATTAGGGTCTATAAACTTTTGGGGCCATTTTGAGGCATTGAATGATGTTTTATTTTTCCTCCTTTTTTTTT
>APFE030871768.1:0-11130 GCA_000404065.3 Pinus taeda
GTCCAGTGAGACAATTATGTCTTCCAAAATCCCTTCAGGAATCACTTTAGACCTATCAGCTAGTTCTAGAACAATCGTTGTATGTTGCAAATTTGTAAGCTAGAGTGTTCTCATGGTTTCAAGAGTCATGACATTGATTGCGGCCCCAAGATCTATCAAAGTGTTTGGAATTTGTATGTTTTTAATGATAGTGGTCACTTTGGGAATGCCAGGATCAACATACTTTTCTATGGAGATGGTATTGGTCATAAGGCCTGCTAAATGTCCTATAACATGAATGGTTTGAGGATCAATCCTTTTTCTAGTAGGCTTCTTGAGGCACATGTCTTTGATGGATTTAGTATATATGGGAATGTCTTTTATAGCTTGCAACAGCGGAATTTTTATGTAGACATTCTTGAGTTCATCTAAGACATCAAACTGTGGTATAGACAATGGAGGTTTCATTTGGACCAATCGGTCTGGAAAAGGTGGATGCAATGGTTGCATTTGCTTATCTTTGGTATCATCGTTTGGTTTTCTTTGATTTGTCATTTCATTTTCATTTTCTGTGTTTTCTTCTCGCTTATCTGTTATTGGAGAATCTTTGTGGAGTACCCTACCAGACCTCAAGTTGATATTTTGCAAGGGTAGTGTGGGATATGAGGTTCCCTCTTCTACATTGTAGGCTGGCCTCTCTGCTCTATTATTTGGATTTGGGACAGTTTGAGCAGGAATTCGAGTAGGTCTGGAAGGTTGTGAGTTAGCTGGAAATTGTAGCTGTGGTGGATTTATTGGTGGAGGAGCAGGCAGTGCTTGTTGAGTAGGTTGAGGCTGATGAACAACTTGCTGGGGATACTGCTGATATGGTTGAGAATGTGATGAATATGACTGATGGTATTGTTGATATGGTTGTGAATATGGTGGGTATGATTGAGGATATGTATGATAAGATTGAGAGTACTGTTGAGATGGTATCCATTGTTGCTGTGGGTGGTTTTGGTGCTACCATGGCATGGGTACATTCCATGAATTCTGTGCATACATTTGATCATTTACAGGAAATTGCAAATTTTGATTTGGAAACATAACTTGAGGTGCTGGCCTTGGCTGCCATGGTCTCTTTGTGCCCATGTAATACACGTTTTCCATCTCTGCATTGGCTTCCATATTACAGTTATGCAAAACCTTAACTTTAGGATAGTTAAACATATTATGATGTTCATTACAGATGCACAAACTTGGATGTTGCCTAGTGGGCAATCTTTTAATGCATGTTTCTTCCGGCACTTTGGGCAGAAAATAGCCATTATTTGATCTTCAGCGTCTTGTTTCTTTTTAGCTTTTAGAGTGTCAATTTGGTTCCCTAGGGTGCTTAATAGATCTATTTTAAACTCTTCTAACAAATTCCCTATTTCAGCCCTTGTGACACTTGCTAAGGCAGATTTTGTGACTTTGGATGATAGGGTTCTTTTTCCCATTTTAGCTTTGCTCCTTGAATACTTTTCGCATAAGTCAGCGATTTCTTCAAAGGGTAAAGCAGAAATGTCACCTTTGCCCATCAAGTTAAGATCATCCATGTATTCCTCTCGGATGCCTTTCAAGAATATTGTGCGGATTAGATCAAGAGGCATAGTTCGGTGTTTGGATTTTTGTAAGTTGTAGACAAACCGTTCTAAGTATTCCTCTAAGGTTTCATCCTCTTGTTGGCTCATTCTAAAGATGTCGTCTTTAGAGTCTTTGGATCTGCAGTAGGGTTGATATTTCCTTATAAATACTCTTCTCATGCCATCCCAATCAGTTATAGTATGCTCACCAAGCCTCATGAACCATCTTAAGGCTAATGCCTTTAATGTCGCTGGAAAAAGTCTGAGCCTATGGGCATCATCAGTATAGCCATATGTTCGACATACAATGTCAAACTCGAACAAGAATGAGTCCGGATCTTCTGAAGCCATACCATAGAAGTTACGTAGCACTGATGGGGGTATGTTCTTCATTTTGATTTCATCATCTTCCTGTGGTTCATGTATAGGAAAAGGAAAAGTTGACTCTTCTTCGTCTCTATGTCCTTGATGTGGTACTAATCCATCTCCTTCCTCAGCCATTTTAATAGGTTTCTCTGTGTCAGAGTCACTTGTTTCAAAGAGGCGATTAAAGAAAGATTGTTCGGTCACTGTGCTACTTTCTCCTTGTGTGGAAGACCTAGGAAAGTCCTTCTTCTGCTATTTATGTGTTAATAAAGTTTGCTTTTCGATGAGAGTAAGCCTCTGTCCTGATTTTTGTTTATCCTCTAATGCTTGTATGATGTTCTCCTCAGCTGGTGTTGAATTCTTTAAAGAGTCTACTCCTGATGATGATGGGTTAGTTTTTGAATGGCGGGGGGTTTTTATGAATCTACCCTGACTGTCTCTAAACCTAGGCATAAATGAACATGATTTTAACTGTGCTTTTGTTTATTTTTGTTTATTGATTTTTTTTTTTTTTTTTTAATCCTTTAAGTACGCCTCCCCAGCAACGATGCCAAATTGTAGTGTCCTATCTAGGGTGCTAGACTAGGGTATATTATTATCGACCAGGGTGCGTAGACTTAGAGGCGTGCGCCTAAAGTATATAGACATAAAGGATCGTTACCTAAGTCTAATCTACCTAGTTACAATGTTGTCATGCAATTCATTATCAAACTAGAACACACTATGTATCACTATAAGCCAAGATTCAATTCATTTAGCAAACTAAAACGTTGTGTATCACTGCAATCAAGATTTTAGTCACCTTACAGAGACATCATGCATAAAACCTCTGTTCAGCGACTACTCAACATTCATTAACATTCATTAACAGTCATGCAAGATGAAATCGTAAGCATAAAGTTCATGACACTGCTCTACAAGATAACAAGGGATCGAATCCCTTACAGGATATGATTCACGATCCCAGTGATGATCTATTCAAGTGCATTCATAAACATATAAGCATATCATAAGCGCATTCATAAACATATAAGCATATCATAAACATAAATTGATTTAATCACTGCGCATATCAATACCTTAACTGTAAATGAAATAAAACAACAGTATACCATGTTACGCAGGGCCCGTCCGCGTTCCAGGTATACTGGGCTTGTTATCCAACGATTACCAAATCAACACAACGCAATCATGACTATAATGCAAGTCTTTGGTATTAAAATCAAAACTCTGTTCTTGAAACAACGATAATGATAACAATAATACAATCGGTTCAGAACTATATTTACATATGGTTTTACATCCCTTGAAAACGGATGCACATTCACGAGCAGGCTGTTGCCGCTTTTACCATACCACGATTTTTGAAAATGTTTCTATCCTAACTGATTTAAAAAAAGAAACAAAACTTAAATCGATTTGGACTGCGTGCTGTTGCTGCCTTTGTTGCCAACATGCCATAGTTGACCTTCGTTGACCGTGCATGTAGGAGGCTTGATTCCGCCGCGAGATAGGTGCTCGTCCATGCTTGGACATTCCGCTTTTCATCCCTACCCTTCGCTCTAGCCTGGCTGTCATGCCACATGTCAAACAATAAACCAATTACAAGATGTTGGAACTTCCTGTAGTCATTTTGCCAAAAATTTCTAATTCATTAACATAAAACCCTTAAATCAATTTCAATGCAATTTAATAACTATAAGACTATTAATTAATCAATTTCCAAGGGATCTGAGAGATAAATGATGAAACGAGGTAGGAAAATGTCATGTTTTGGGAGGGAAAAAGGGGTCATGGAATGGTACCAACAGGAGTCACACTATTGTGCTTCCGATATATATATTTTTATAAATACTGGGCCTATATTTTGAATTTTAATAAAGAATAGTTTGATGAAATATGTAGTATTGCTTTTTGTGAGAGTATTTCTAAGTTAGAAGACGGAATCTGAACGTGATTGATATCAGAAGGGATTCAAATTACATATGGTACTATTATCTATGTCTTTGCTCCATTCTTTTATATGAATCAACATTTATTCAATCTTGCTATCATTTGATATATGCATGTGTTTTAACAACAGTCCTTATACTTATCACTATTGAATGTTTAAGGAATGTTATTCATTCAATCATATTTATGTCAATGATATATGAAGAATAGTGTAATAATGTTTTAATGATTACTTTGTTCAACTACTTGAACAAAGTAATTATCATATGAATGAATGTATTTATTTATCAATGGAGTAATCTATATGCCTATTTGTAGATAAAGATCATCTAAAGTTGCACTAAAGTGGAAATTTCTCAGGATAGATTAGTTGTTTATAATTTTTCCTTTTAGAATAAATCATTCATCATTATCATTAGATAATAGAAAATAAACCACTTATCCATCCTATTTACAAATCATTGGGAAACTGGTCCCATTATATCCAGTCGGAGCCACCAAACCAAACGGAAAAGGCGCTGCCTTTTAGGTCTAGACCAGGTGGTTTTCCCCGATGTTGATGCAGCGATTTTTGAGGCATCAACACCACCTCAGCTAGATCATGAAAAATTATATTATAATGATGTATTGTATTGTATCTTATACAGGTCACCTTCCAGTTCAAAAACATCGGATCCTCATGATAAAGCATTTCACCCGACATCAAAAGATTTATGACTTCATGCTTTAGGGGGCAACTGTTATAGACATATTTGGGCACTTCAACCCCAATATTATATGTCGATAAACTAGGGCTCTTTAACCCCTAAAGTGTTGTTTCATACCCTAAAGGATCATGGTCAACTGATTACATCATTCCCCAAAAGTTCCACCTGAAAAACATCCAAAACTAGCCAAAACAGGACCATATTGACTGCTCCATTGTCAGGGCGTGATGCATACTGACTTCTACACTAGCCAGGTGCGATGCATACTGAAGAGGCCTTCTGTAGGGTGTGATCAGCAAGAATGGAAAAATTTCCGAGACAATTTTCTAAGTGGATGCTCATGGTATCTTCTAGAAACTTCTCTTATGACACTTGCCTCTCTGAATTCGCCTAGGGATGAGTAAGAGATCTAAGAAATCTTTAAGTGGAACCAAAAACAACAAGTGGAATGAAACTAATAAAAAAGCCAGAGATGACTCACACCCTTGCACACATCTATAAATGGATCCCTCATCTGAGAGATCTGGGGGCTGGAATTTGGTAATTTGCAAGGAAGTGTTGATAGTTTGTCTTTGAGAAAGAGCATTTTATTGTTGGTGTGATCTTGCTTTTCATGAGGTGAAGAGGGCTTTGACGCTGGGAGGATGATGCTGGATTAGATAGCTGGGTTGTAATTCTCCCTTCTATTTAATAAAGTTCTTTGAGTTTTCTTTAATACAACTGTGCAATTATGAATGTTATTATTTGTGAATGCCATTGTATGTTCATTGTATTTCTGATTTGACAATTCTTATGATATAATAGATCAATTTTCTTTGACGGTGTTTTGTTACTATGTTTCTACCAGTATTCTCCAAGCGGGATATGTAGGAGAGGAGTGGCAAGCTCTATCAAGGAGGAGAGAGATCAAGCAAGGAGTTAAGCAGAAGATCCAAGTTGGTTCCTTTGCCTCTCTCTTATCTATCATACATAAAAGAAATCCCAAATTGTTTTAATTGTTTGTTTCTAGGATAGCTGCCAATACTAGAGTGCTAGTCAATTGAAAAGACACTAGTTTTCCTAGAAACACCTGCACCCGAAAGCGAAAGACAATGCATCATGGTAGACTAGGAGATTTTGGATTTGATGTCGTCTCATCATGAGTGATTGTAGATACAAGCATATGGATGAGACATGGCATGATGATGAACTGGATGAACAAGGAGCACATGCAAGGAGACTTGTTCGTGAATGGACAAACACATGAAGCATGCCAAAGTACAAGCGAAGGAGCGACATGCACATGAAACATCAAGCGAACACCAAGACCATTGAAGAATCCGCACACCTTGCCATGTGGAGATGAAGCTATGATACACAAAGAGCACGTCCATCACTCAGCAACACTACAACTCGACATGTACACCACTACCAGCATGAACATACGAGCTCTATCATGTCAAGTCATGTCATGAGTCATCTCGGCCACATCACTACTATGTGCCACACTGTTGTAATCAATATAATGTAACATGGAAGTCCAAGAGACCTACATGTAAATATGAAGAGTCATGTAAGTCAAACAGTCATGAGGGAAGTCAAATAGTCACAAGGGCCAATTTTACCCTTGGCTATAAATACCCCTCATTTGTACATGCAAAAGACTTTTCACCTTGGCTCTTTCCACATAGCCTTGAGAGTCTGTAGTCTTTTCTTTAAGGAGTGAGCAGTAGCTCCAATGCCCCGCTATCGGGGTTAGTGATGTAATGGTGTACTGATGTGTCTTGGAACTTTCATTTAATTCAGAACCATAATAACAGGCCAACACATTTTCACACATGTATTCTATTTGTTTGTAAGACTATTCTTTGGACACTTGTAATGCACATTTCTTTAACCTATGTTAAAACAATTGAAATATTTTAGTTGTGCTAATACATATGCTTAAAAAAATGTGTTGTATAATTTTTTAATGATGTATCTCCCGTGTGGGTTATCTCGCCGGACAATCGATATAACCTTTCTCATAAACTTGTTATAACAACCGTCACACTCGTGTGGAATACTCTGCTGCGTGTTGTACGTGCTATCCGTTCATTGTGTTTTTATGACTGCCGCATCCATGTGGACTACACCGTCGGAAGCTACGCATGTCCTATTGTGTTGTGTGTCTCTTACAGAATTGGGACTATTCCCTTTTGACTTGAGACTCACTTCCACCCTCTCCCTCTACGGTGAAAGAACCTTGACACAAGTAACACTAAGTACTCACCAGGCATGTGAACCTCATTGTTCGAAGACAAAGCAGACCACTCATGTGCTGACAAGCAAGAGCTAAGGAAAACCTTTAAGATAATGGCAACCAAGCCATCATACCATATGGGACTCCTACACCAAACGATGTGAGGTCTAGTTGGGACTTCATACCGGGGAGATCCTCGGAATGTTGGCGGGTTGAGCACTGTCACCATTTCTAGCGCTAGAAGGAGGGTCGCCAATAGTTTATGGTTGAATGTCCTCTCATCCTCACTCATCAATCATCTGGTAAAGGTTGTAACTCGCACTCCATCTCACCTACGCGCAACTCTGAAGTTGGTTACTCCTCACCTCCCAGACACAAACACAAAATTTCATATCAGCACCTCTGCGTCGTCCGTTCCATCACCCATCAATTTGCAAAAGAAGTCAGACTGATCCCAGGAATACAACATCTTTCGTATGAATCAAGCAAGCCAAAAGCCACTCCCATATGAGTTTTTGTATCATTAGTGGAAGAAGAAGTTCTTGCCACTCTCGAAGGTCTGGTTGAAGCTGTTGAGAATAGAGAAAAACCTCCAGTATTCTGATAGGGAGAAGGAGACACCATCATGATCTTGTGCTCAGATTCTAGTACAAGAGGCAGAGGGGAAGGCAACGGAGGAGGCAGAGGCAGAGACGAACCAACAGAATCAGAGCTAGAACCATCAAATTCTAAAGAAGAGGAGGAGGACAAAGAAGAAGATGACATGGCTAACCAAAAATTGGAATGGATGACTAAGGGACCATTAGCTCTCTTGGGTGCTTTGCACAAGATGCCAAAGCATTCAGAGAGAATGATCAAAAAGTATGACCCTAACAGAGCTATGAAGACAAAAGATCACTTGGACAACTTTTACCTACAACTGCAGACACTCGAGGTACGGTACAAAGACGTTGCATGCATAATGTTCCCATCTACCTTGGATGGTCACACAATAGTATGGTATCATAGCCTTCCTTTCAATTCCATCCATAACTGGGGTATGTTCAAATGCATGTTTCTAGAAAATTTTTTTGATGACAAGACCCCGGTCATGTTGCTCAAATAGTTGGGAAACCTAAAGATGGAAGCGAAACAAAGGTAAAATATTTTAATCAAAGGTTTCTGTGCATATTGAATAAGTTTGCAGTGGACACGAAACCTCAAGACTCCATCACTGTCGATTACTACACGTTTGCACTGCCAACTAGCATTACGCAGTTTGTCAAGTGAGATGAACAACCAAAATTATTAGAAAACTGTGAAGAGGCAATCATTGTATAGAAGGACCTACGCTTGATTGGAGCCATCAAGGATGATGAACCATCGAAGGAATCTAGAGATGCGAGCAGGAAGCCCTAGGCTGCAGAGAGTAAGGATAAAGACAAGGAAGCAAGCGATATTGAAACCCTTACTCGTCTTGTAAAGAACTTGACAACAGAAGTGTCTGAGCTCAAACAATGAACAGTTGACACATCTGCAAGTAGCAAGTCACTCAGACAAAGACACGGAAGCATGTCATCAGGCACCAACGGCTTCCTGACTAAAATTGTGTAGAGCTCCAACTCAGTGTTCTAGTTAGAATAGTGCGTCAACAACGCGTTTTGATCATATCATGAAGATAAGCACGCAAAAGGTTCTTTTTCAGTTTGGAAACGAGTTACAAACTTAGTATGCAACCATATGCAAAATGTAGTGAGCAGTACGCAAGGCCAGCCAGGAGACACAGACAATGACGAAGATGCTGCACCTGATGAGACATCAAGCACTGGGCGGGTAATCAACATGTATTAGTGTTTGCAATTAGCACAAAAGACAAACAGTGAGAAGCAAACCCAAAAGAAAAATGGTTGATACAATCTCAGAAGTCAAGGGGATCCCCCTACAATTGGGGAAATGCGAGAAAAGGTTGAACTGTTGAGGAAGGTTGATCCACCAACCATCCAAAAGAAAAAAAAAACAAAGCAAGCCCGAGAAGACAACAATGAACAAGAGTACGTCCATGAGAAGAAAACTGTAGAACACTCTGCTAGACAAAATGAACACCAGTCTAACCTCGGACATCTCAGTGATTCTACCCACTCTGTTATACAACATCGTGGAAGACATGAAAAAAACTCACGTAAACATCATTTTGTTCGAGTTGGCTAAGATTAAAAGTTAGCAGGATATTCTACTGTGCACACTATGACAAACATATATGGACAAAGCAACCTTTACCAACAAGGGAGCAAGCACATCTCCTAGTTCACTCACAACTGTGCTCAACACACTTTGGATTGAAGAAGAAAACTTTGTTTTTCCTCCATTCTTGATTTCATTTGAAATTTTTAACTACAATATTCACAACTATTTGGTTGATTTTTGTACATCAACCAATGTCATGCTTCTCTCCATTGCCAAGAAGATCAATGTGCAATGGAGCAAGACATTCATGCAGATCATCTAACTTGATCAGCCATGCGTACTAGCCATTGGTGAAATTTAGGATGTGATCATCTGACTATCTCATGATGACCGAGTTCACCAATGCATAAACATTGTTGTTGTGGATATACCGGAAGCGTATGACTTACTACTCATTAGATATTGGTCTAGAAAGTTGGATGGATACTTTTCTACAGACTGGTCACACATGTGGCTTCCATATCAAGGAAAAAGAAATCAAATCCGGGTGTTATCCGAGAGATACATGAGGCATAACATCGCTCCCATCAATGGTGAGAACAAATTGTTGGCCTTCGTAGGGATCGTGTTCGGTAATTGCCTCTTGGAAACAATGATGGGGTGTTATCTTGCATAGCCAACTCCAACCCCACCAGAGATGCAGTTGGGTCTCGTCCCTTGCCCAGCTGATGGAAATGAAACTTGTACAACGCATTGTAACAATAGTAGCAATAGAAGTAGCAGTAGCAGTAGCAATAGTAGTAGTAGTACAAGCACATCAAACAGTCCATGTACAGATGAGTTGTGGACCATGTACTTTGATGGACCAAAGACATAGGATGGCACTGGAGCCAGGTGTGCCTTAATTGACCCAAAACACAAGAGAAATTTGTTCTCGAGCCGCTTGGAGTTTGAGTGCATAAACAACATCATTGAATATGAATCACTTATGTTGGTCTTGCAAAAATCCATTAGCCTCAATGTTATCACGCTCAAAGTGGTAGGTGATTCGGAAATAGTCATACGGTAGGTACGTAACACCATGCATTGTTTATCACCTCATCTAAAAAGTTACCAGCAAGAGGTATGGTGACTGATATCTAACTTCAAAGCATTTAATATCACTGTTGTGCCATGAACGTGTAATGCAGCTGCCAATGCTTTAGAAAACACAGTGTCTAGAATATCACGACTTAGGGATAGATTTACTGTTGAAATTTTGTATAAGCCTTCTCTCCCTGATAACATAAATAATCTACATTTTTTTGACGATGATCAACAGATACTGCATTTCATGTCCAACGCTGATGTCTTCAAAGATGCAACGATTGATGAAGATGAGCACGAGAAGTCTCTGCAAGTTGGCGTCGATGACAAGAAAGGAAACCTCATCCCCAAGGGTGTGGTATCTTTAGAAAATATCGATGACTTGGAGAACCACTTTCAGGGGCTAAGGAATAGAAAACCCACAACTCCACCATGATGCATGAACATATAAACTTAGGAACAGAACAAGATCTAAAGTTCATCAATCTCGGTACGTGTTGCACACAGCAAGAGCGGAAAGCCTTTGTCCGCTTGTTCAAGCAGTACCAGGATGTGTTCACGTGGACATATGATGATCTAAAAACATATGACAGGTGAACAATCCAACATGTCATTCCAATCAAAGAAGGTGTCAAGCCATTTCAATAGAAGATGAGGAAAGTTCATCCATCACTTGAACCCCTCATACAGAAAGAGCTGAACAAGTTGTTGGATCCACGGATCATATATAGAGTTTGCCATTCCACATGGGTTTCCAACCTTGTTCCTGTACTTAAGAAGTCCAGGGAAATCCACTTGTGCGTTGATTTCTGATGCTTGAACCATGCCTCAGACAAAGACAATTACCCCATGCTGTTTATGGAGCACATTTTACAGATATTATCTGGGGCATAAATTTTTTCCTTACTTGACGGGTTTTCAAGATATAATAAGGTCTTGGTAGTGAAACCTGATCGACTCAAAACTACATTCTGTACCAAGTGGGGTACATTTGCATACAGACGAATGCCATTTGGGCTTGTGAATGCAGGCACAACCTTTCAGCACA